>NDXB01002378.1:18629-29809 GCA_002631895.1 Agapornis roseicollis | reverse complement strand
TTTTTTGGTTTTTTTTTTTTTTTTTGTTTTTTTTTTTTTTTTTTTTTTTTTTTTTTTTTTTTTTTTTTTTTCCCAGCACTGCAGTATGAGACATACTGAAAACTACAGACTACTGAAAGGATGCATGAAAGTACACCATGGTGTAGTTTGCCCCATCCTGCAAATTAGTGTATAAGAGTAGTAACAACAAAGGAGTTCAAATAAGAAACTTATTCTCAACACTGCTAATTCAAGAATGAGATTAAGCCCAAAGAATGAAAGAGTTGCCAGCCCTTGATAACTCTAATTTACATGGCATTTCTTCAGAGAACCCAAGTACCCTATTTTCTGGCTATGACTAGTTCAAAACTTTCTTTTTTTTGAGAGGCTAAGATTGGAAAATGAATCATCCAGTATGATCATTCCAGATCAGCTATCTACAGGACAGCAAATCTACATACCTGCACTAAATTTAATATGCCTCCCCAGAAGCTTTTTTCTGTTGAGAAGTATGTTTTCCTGGCTTTAAATACATTAATTATCTTTCCATTACTTGTTCTTTATTTTCTTGTCTCTTGGTAGTCTATCTCAAATTTCTGTTGCATCCAGGTTACTGAAACAATGCATCATCTGATTAGTTTTGTTTATTACAGCACGAACTTCCTAGAGCTTTGACCTTTTTCTGTAAATTGAGGTACAGCACATATGGTTCATATACCTGGAGGTTTTGCTGTCTCTTGTCTGTAAGCTGTGCTCAACAAGTTTTGAATGATAGGTTTATTTGGTTTAGTAGTTTCCTTTGCATTTAATGTGGATGTAGCAGAAGAGCTAGAGGAAAAGTATGGTAGAAAGCTTACATTAAAATAACCTTTGAAATTCGGTGATTCTCCTCATATGCAAGTCCATTCACATTTCAGAAGGAAAACTTCAGAATATACTGGTTTTGTATGGAACAAGTAGTAATTGTGGCATTCTTAAACATGTCAAAATCAAAACAATGTCCTCTCCTCTAAGTGTATTACTGGAATGGTCAACAACCTTGTTTTATCTTCTGCTAGATTTCTTAAAAGAGGGAAAGTAGTGTGCTGGTGAGAGAGCAGTTAGCCTTAACACTGTGAGTTAAAACATTTTATCAACCTTTATTTTATAGTTAAAAAATAGGTGTAGTCTTCATATATATATATATATATTCCTCCTAATTTTTTTTTACATTAATGAAAATTTCCAATGGAAAGCTTTACCCTTTTTTGTCTCTTCAGCTGTATGTTGGGTACTTACCTATTTTCTATTATTGGTTTCTTTCATTCCAAGGAGGAAAAAACTAGTCAGTTGTTATGTCTGCAAATTCACCAGTCCTTCAGAATTATTCCATATTTCTACTTGCTCAGTTTAAAGGTAAAATACCAAATACCCCAAAAACTTACATGACCTACAAAACTAAGCTTTAAACTGAAACAGTATGTTTTTAGCTTTTTGTAGATGTAAGGACTTGCGTCTTGAATATGCATATACCTCATTAAACAGAGAGGAGAACTGGTGGAAGAGTGCCATGAGGTGACTGATTTTTTTCTGGAAGTCAGACCCAAGGCATTTTATAGAAACTTTTTCCTGGGTTTGTCTTATTGTGCCTTTTTTTTTTTGTTTGGTTAGTTGGTTTGTTTTGGTGTGTGTTTTTTGTTTGTTTTTTTGTGCATGTTTGTCTTCTGCTTTGGTTTTGTTTAGCAAAATAAGCAGAAAGTGACAAGGAAGGAATGGATGTCACCTTGAGAAAGAGGAGGAGGGGAAGGCATAGATCTGCAGTTTCAGAACACGTCCATTGCCCTGGTAGAAGGTTAGAGGAGAAGACTCCATGAAAGGTGGCATCAGAGCCAATCAAGACTGGAATACAAGTAGGTATGAAGAGAAAGCAGCAGGTAGCAATATTCCAAGACTCCTTAGTGGGGAATGGAGGCCCCCGTCTCCCAGTCTCATTTGCTGTCTAAGGAGACATTACTTCCTAGGGGGTCAGACACCAGATGATGTGGAGACACTGCCAAGACTTGTCCAGCCCTTGGACTATTATCTACTACTGTTCATCTACGTGGACAGCACTGGTACTGTGAGGGGAGGTGACAATCATGTCAAGAGTGGCTTCACAGCTCTGGGTGTGAGGGCAAAGGCCATGGGAGACTCCATCCTTAATCCTGATGGTAAAAGGGTAAGTCTTGTTTAGGAGCAGAGGGCAGCAGCTGGCATCAGATAGAAATTTGGCTTTCATACATGACCCTTTTTGAGGACTGAGGATTCCTGGACAGGCAGTTCATTGTTTATACACATAGAATATTCAGTATATCTGTAGCAGTAGAAGGAAGGTATACATCTGCACAGTCAAATGCACAAGGAGGAACATGCTCAGAAATTTATTTGGGAACTTTTATTTGGAATCAAAATAATCAAATTATGTCTGTATAGTATCTCAAAAGTAGAATTGTAATCATGAGATGTCTAGTGGGAATATTTCTTGTGAGTTCCTTGTCTGGACAAATCTTGTCCTGCTAGTGGAGTGATAGAAGATATTCTTCTGAAGAGATGAAAAGATGCGTGTGATTGATGTAATATGCTTTGTATCAATGGACTGGATGAGGAAGCAAGCAAATTGTATCCTAGTAAAACTAATCTCAGTCACATGTCTAGTAATATGTAAGCTATAATTCCTGACAGAAAACTCCTTATTGTTTCTCAAAAGAATTTGGAAGTCATAGGGGAAAGTTAATCAAATAGGAAGTTTCCAGTGCGATACTGACCAAAGAGGCTAATATATTGTATAAGCAGGGCAATACTAGATGTCAGTGCAGTGATTATATAACCTGCATATGGGCTAGTTTTGAATATGATGGATTACTTGCAGCTAATATGCAGGAAGGATGTGAGAAACTAATAGAGATTTGTAGAAAGAAATACAGAGCTGAAAATCAGCTCTTGAAGTATCAGTTATTGAAATCATAATGGAAAATTAATTGGTGGAAGAAACCGTGACGGGTATAGGCTGCATTTGCTTTAGCAAATACTTTGGCACAAAAGGAGTCTTTCGATAGATCAAATTTGAGGCTGTTCTATTTTCTATTTTTATCATTTCCTGTTTGGAAGATTTCACTTCAGATTAAGCTTGTTTTGGTCTCCTGGGTGTAAAGTCCCCACTATGCACATAGATAAAAGCTTTCTGAGGAAGAGCTACCATATCACAAAGCTTTGCTTCCTTGAGCATGGGCTCCTTGGGGAATCTACTTGGCTGCATTGCACTTTTTTTTTTTTTTTTTTGTCTCATGAATTTAATTTCTGAGGTGAGCGGCTCGAGAGAGGACGCCTGCAACACTGGAGTGGAGCAGGGGGAGATCAGCATCCAGGAACCTCACCTCAGAGCGACCAGAGCCACCGAGGAGGGAGCCTCAAGTCCTCAACAGGCCTTGCCCAGGAGCTGGCAGCTCAGCTCACTCGGTCAGCTGACTCGCCAGGGGCAGAGCCAGGAGGCTCAGCGGCAGCTGTGAGTGTTTAAAAACCTGCCCAGGGAGTGCAAGAGACCAGGAGCGGGCAAACAGAACGGGCAAACAGAGCGGGTCAAGGCAGTTTGCGTGGGGAGGCGAGCGGGCTGACAGCCTGCTCAAGAGGACTCACCTGGAGCGAAGGAGGAGGAAGGACTGCTTGCTTGTGCAGGGAGACGTAGATGGACTGATCGACCAGCTAAATCACAGTCACAACACGAACAGCTGATGTGAGGAACAATGTGGGTACCCAGACTGAGCCTGCCTGCAGACATGCGGCCCTGAAGGTCTCTGGCTGCAGCGAATGCCTGAGCCTGGCACTTGTATTGGATGGAGCCAGTGACACCGCTTGTGTGTGGTGTGAGTGAGCAAATGATCTGCTCAGGCAGGTGGTGGAACTGAGGGAGGAGGTAGAAAGGCTGAGAGCCATCAGAGAATGTGAAAGTGAAATAGATTGGTGGAGCCACACCCTAAGGCAGGAGCAGAGGGAAGTCATTGAACAAGTGATGGATCCTCTTCCCTCCTACCATCAAACAAAAGGCGTGAGCTTAAGGGACAGGGAGGTATGGAGAGAGGTCCCTCCTTGGAGAGGTAAGCAAAAACCCTTGCAATCCCTTCCTCCCTCCCAGTTGGGCTTGAATTTAGGGCTTGTCACTCACCCCCTTGCCTTAGAACTTCCTCAACCAGGAAGAAGAGTACCTGTGGTGGGTGACTCCCTTCTGAGGGGAACAGAAGGGCCCATTTGTCAACCAGATCCCTCCCACAGGGAGGTCTGCTGCCTATCTGGGGATCAGATTAGAGATGTTAAAAGGAAACTTTGATCTGGTGCAGCCGTCTGACTACTATCCGCTGCTGGTTTTTCAGGTTGGCAGTGATGAAATTCTTACAAGGGGTGCAAGGGCAATGAAGAGAGACTTCAGGGCCCTGGGATGGCTGGTTAGAGGGCCTGGAGCGCAAGTGGTGTTTGCCTCCATACCTGTTACAAACAAGGATGAAGTGATAAATAGGAAGAGTGTGCAGATTAATATACGCCTATGTAACTGGTGTCGAAGGCAGGGTTTTGGCTTTTTCAATCATGGGCTGCTATATGAGACACTTGGTTTGCTGGTGGCAGGTGGGATACAGCAGTTCCAGAGAGGGAAAATGAGCCAGCAATGTGCCCTTGTGGCCAAGAAGGCCAATGGCACCCTAGGGTGCATTAGAAAGGGTGTGGTTAGTAGGTCAAGAGAGGTTCTCCTCCCCCTCTACTCTGCCTTGGTGAGGCCGCATCTGGAATATTGTGTCCAGTTCTGGGCCCCTCAGTTCAAGAAGGACAGGGAATTGCTTGAAAGAGTCCAGCACAGAGCCACAAAAATGATTAAGGGAGTGGAACATCTCTCTTATGAGGAGAGGCTGAAGGAGCTGGGTGTCTTTAGCTTGGAGAAGAGGAGACTGAGGGGTGACCTCATCAATGTTTACAACTATGTAAAGGGTGAATGTCAGGATGATGGAGCTGTTCTTTTCAGTGATGTCCAGTGATAGGACAAGGGGCAATGGGTATAAACTGGAGCATAGGAGGTTCCCTGTGAACATCAGGAAAAACTTCTTTCCTGTGAGAGTGACAGAGCACTGGAACAGGTTGCCCAGGGGGGTTGTGGAATCTCCTACGTTGGAAATATTCAAGGCCTGCCTGGACAAGTTCCTGTGTGATGTACTCTAGGTTACCCTGCTCTCGCAGGAGGGTTGGACTAGATGATCTTTCGAGGTCCTTTCCAACCCTTAGGATTCTGTGATTCTGTGATAGCAGATCAAGGGACATGTCAAGTGCCCTCACCACCAATATTAATGTATAGAAACTGAAATTCTGGTCTTGAGCATTTTTCTAGTAGCACCATGTGCTTGTCACCTCCTCCGTTTTCCTATTGAGTTTGACAACATTCAGCATGAGGCACCAAGGTATGGGAGATTTAACTCTGAACTCCCAGGCAATATATTTGCCTGAAAAAAAAAAAAACCAGGAAAAGTGGTCAGGACACCCTTTTTCAAGGAACAGAATGGATGGGTGATATAAATAAGGTCATTCAGGCCTTTGCTTTCCATGGGTTTCTCTGCTGTCAGGACAGAAGGGAAGTTATGAGGGAATCTATCCAACCACAAGGTGTTGAAGCCAAGGTATACATGAATACATATATTGCAAGGTCTGATACTCCACTGTTTTGCAAACCCTGATGTATGACTGAGGTACATCTATGAAAATATGACAGGTTCCAAAAGAAGAACTAATACCTTCCTGAACTAAGAATCAAAGGAGAAACTGGTGCTTTCTTTCTGAGCAAGGACAGACATATCTATGACATTCTGGCACAGTTGTGCATTGTGTTAGATGCTGCAAGCCCCTGTGATACTGGGTCACAAGACTGTCATCTGACAAGGATATATATATATGAACAGTACAAGAAAAAGAGTAACATGGCATAAAATTTCAAAAATCAAGAACACAGGCAAAAAACTGGGAGAAAAATGTGGGATTTACATGGCCAAAATCAACATATTTCTATTAGCCAACAAGATCCCCTACAATATAACATCAGAAAATCTGGCCAATATGGCCAAATTAAAGGGAAAACACAACACTTGCAGTGGTGGCAAAAATGAAAGATTCCCTAGCACTTGCCACATTTTCCAGATCCATCAGCCTCCAGTGTCTTTCCAGGAGGAGATCTGGACATTTAAAGCACTTGGGTACAGTGGCTCTGTAGTCTGGAACCGCATATTAACTGATCGGTTTTATTTCCAGTTCTTCCAGTATTTTATGTGGAAGCATGGTTTGGCAGGTCTGGCAGGAAGACCTCCTCTGGAACAGCCAGTTATTACCTATCCAGGGCATACTGCTCCCAAGTTTCTGTCTGGTCTCTAAATTACAGATCCTACTGAACATCCTGGATGACACTTGTGATGACAGGTTCAATGTTTTCCCTCCTCTCTGTTTTCTCTTTCCAAATCACCATCTATGATTTATCTGATTTAGGGTGGCTTTTCTGGTGCAAACTGCCTCCTTTCATCAATAACGTGAGGACAAATCAACAGGGAGGACATGGATGCTGCAAAACCTTTCAATCTGAAAAAAGCAAAGAAAGCATGTCAGTCCTGAAGTATCTATAAAGATGCAACAGATCTGCCTAACATCATCTTTTCCATAGATCATAGTTCCTGAGGAACACAGTTTCTGACAATCACAAATCTATTTTTGTGCTGATCAGCTCCTGTGAGGGATGGCTGCAGACAAGTCCTGAATAGCATAGGCAGTTGACAGCACATATGAAAGCATTCGGTCTCTATATATCAAGAAAAGCACTTTGCGATATCAGAGAAGTTTTTGAAGATTCAAGCATGCTTGCATGATAAGTGTGAGGTACTTTGATGTTCATTAAGTGGAGGCATTTATTGGTTGCATTTCCTCTGGGAAGACTCCAGTTCTTAAGTTGTTTTGAGAACTAATGCAACACACAATAAGTAGACAATCAAGTGATTTTCTTCAAAACCTCATTTCTGATCTCATCCAGACTGCAAGTGCAGACACAGCCTTATGCAACTAATTTAATTCTGGAACTCTAAATACTCATCTTCTAGTTCCCAAGTCTCTAGATTGCCCTGCTCTTTCTTTCTCTAACTTTTCTATCTCCTTCTGTGAAGGCTATAAATGATGTTTGAGTTTGTGATTTTGGTTGCATGCTTGTTTATTTTAAAGGTGGTTAGACTTCATGCAGTCAGTTTCTAAGCTCAGGGCTTTGGAAAATACATAAAAATATGATCTCAGGTTACCTCTGTAGCCTGAATAAATAAATACTGTAGTTCTCTTGGAGAAGCATCGTATCCTCTGAACCACATCATACTTCTTGTGTTCTAGCGATTAATGGCTTTACTGGTTTACAATAAATATAATTAAGCAACCTGCAGGCATTTGGTTAAAAATTAAACTAATTAAACTTCTTTTTTTGAAGACAAAACAAGCAAGCAAGAGAAAATAAAATTAAAAAAATATTTTAAAAAATAGAAAAAGAAAGAAAAATACTAAATGCACCCGCTTTATTAGCTGTAACTCTTTCAGGGGAGTGTTAACTTGTTTGGTTCAACACAAGGGGTAAATAAGTTTTTCCTGCAGTGCAGGTACTGCCAGCATATGTACCTGTACTAGATGAAGAAAGCAATCAGAAATAGTCAGGATGTAAATTAATTCTGCCTCTGGGAAAGCTTAGATATGCAAATTAAGTAATAGAACATTAAAAGGGTTTTTGCTAAGTGTTTTGGAAAATAAAAACTTGTGGACTATTTTGTAAGGGTCAGTTCTGAATGAGGCATTTGAGCACAGAAGTTTACTGCATTTCCAAAAATCAAGAACCCTATTTGTTTTTTCATATTTTCCTCCAGAGAAAGTATATCATTTTCAAACCATTGAAAGATGACATGTAAATATGTAAAATTATGTGAAAAGATTGCACACAATTGAACGAGCAAACACATTTGAAAGGGTGGAATTTTAACAGTATACTGGCCTTTCATTAATTTTGCATATTAGAAAAATATACTTACTAAAAAAAAAATATAATCTCATTTTCTCCTTTTCTTCCTCACACCTGGTATTGGGTTTGTGTGGCAAGGTTTTGGTGGTGAGAAGAGAGCTTCTGTGAGAAGCTTCCCCTATATCAAATAGACTCAATGTCAGATGTCTCCAATGCTAAGCCCATCAGTGATAGTGGTATCACCTCTGGATAACATACTTAAGAAGAGAAAAAAATACTGCTGTACAACAGCTGGGAGAGAGGAGTGAGAATATGTGAGAGGAACAACTCTGCAGACACCAAGGTCAGTGAAGAAGGAGGAAGAGGAGGTGCTCCAGCTGCCAGAGCAGAGATTCTCCTGCAGCCCATGGTGTAGACTATGGTGAGGCAGCTGTGCCCCTGCAGCCCATGGAGGTCAAAGGTGGAGCAGATATTCACTTGCAGCCCATGGAGGATCCTGCACTGGAGAAGGTGGATGCCGAAGGAGACCGTGACTCTATGGGGAGCTCCTGGCAGGAACCGTGGGCCAGTGGGAGACACATGCTGGAGCAGTCTGTTCCTGAAGGACTCAGGATGGAGCAGTTTGTGAAGAACTGTAACCTGTAAGAAGGATTCACTTTGGAGAAGTTAATGGAGGACTGTATCCCATGGGAGGAACCCCACATTGGAGCAGGGAAAGAGTGCGAGGAGTCCTCCCACTGAAGAGTAACAAGTGATAGAAACCACATATGATGAAGAGACTGCAACCCCCATTCCTCATCCCTCTATGCTGCTGGGCAGGGAGCAGGAAGGGAATTCAGAAGTACATTTAAGTCTGGGAAGAAAGGAGGAGTGGGGGAAAGTCATTTTAAGGTTTAGTTTTTGTTTTCTCATTATCCTACTATGATTTGATTGCTAATAAACTAAATTAATTTTCCCAAGTTGAGCCTGTTTTGTGCCTGACATTAACTGGCAAATGATCTCTCCTTGTCCTTATCTCAACCCTTCTATTTTCTCTCCCCTGTCTAGCTGAGGAGAAGAAACAGTAGTGCACCTCATAGTGGGTACCTGGCACCCATTCAGAGTCAACCCACCACACAGATTGCTACCTACTTACTGCACACAGTCAAATTCATCACACTTTGAGGCTAATGGCTAAATATAAAAATAAATCAAGACAGTGCTGTATACTGAGTAAATTTGAAGAATCACCTCCATTGAAAAAAATTTTAAAGCTTTAGAACTTTACAGTGACAGACCTCATAAGCCACACAGCCTGTGTGAAATTGGATTCCATGTGATTATTTCTGGGCAATAATTCAGAGCAAATAACATCAAGAAAGGCTTGCATAAATCCTGACAGAAAAAGCGGATTAAAATCAAACTAATAGGTTGCAAAACATATGAAATATGCTTTGTACTGTGCCTTGGAGACACATGGGCAAATCCATATTCAAAAAGTAAAAACAAACCAGAGTGATTTGAAGAATAAATCACTTGTCATCGTGATCTTTAAAAATGCCAGAATTTAATGCAAAAATATAATCCTAACATTTATTGCAGCAAAAATAAATGTCAACATATTAGACGTAACCGGCTAAGCCTTGTGGTAGCATTTCTACAAAGTGAAAGGAACATGACAAGTTGTATTTCACATTTATTAGAATGAGATTTGGTCTTCTTTATCATAAGCAGTAGATTTAAACACTTTATTTTAATTTACTTCACAGTATTGAGAAAAACATTGACTCAGATAAGAAGTGGAATACCATATACACTTTTCTCTGAAGCAATCAATCAATTTTAGAAGCTAAATATGTCATATGACAACACTAGAGCTTTGCAGTAGAATACAAAATGTAACATAAAATGCTTATGACATTTCACAGACACTACTTGGAAGCATACCTGCTATATCTAGAACACTGTAAAAGTCATGGCCTATTATAAGGCTATAATTAATATATCTTCATAAACATTACTACGGTGAAGGAAAGGAAGTGCATAGAAACATTTTACAATGTCGAAGATTAAAAAGGATTTGGAACAATGTTTGTATCTGGATATGTATCTGGCTTCAGTCAGAAGATGCTCAATTCCTTTCAGGTGACAAATAGTATTCATGTAAGTCAAGTCTTTTATGCAGAGTAATAAAGTAACATAGATGTTAAAACATTAGTATCATAACTGAACTAAATATCTATATGAAATAATATTGTAAAAATGTTAGAAATTGAAATTAAAAAAAATGTTTAATGAATGTTTTTTAGCTTGCTAAAATTAAGCAATTTGGAAAATTAAGAAACAAGCTGATGACAGATTTGTACTTCTCCTTGGGGTATTCCTGCATCATCTCAGTGTTTTCTACCTCTACAATCACAGAGGTAGTTAGCTCTTTAAAAGTACACCAAGAATGTTTTGTTTGGTCATGTAATTAAAGAACAAAAACTTGCAGGGTTGTCAGAATACAGCATAGTTATTTATGTGTGAATTACTATTTAGTACAACCTGTTAATCTTCCCACGCAGTTTCCTCCCCGTCTTTCTCACTCCAGGAGTGGCAGTGAAACAATCTTGCATGCGCCAGAGCTGCCGAGAGTTGCTGCTGTGTAGTAGCTGCTGTGTGAAATTGGTGATGCTGCTTGTTGGAGCTCCCTGTGAAACCTAGCCTGAGAACTGGGAAACCTAATGACTAACCAGGGTAGATGAAAGAGAAAGGGCTAGGGAGAGGAAAGAGAATGCTGAAAATATTATTAAGTTATTCATATCAACATAGATGAGATAGTTAGGGGGGTTCCAGAAGGATGACTGGTCCTGTTTACTAAAGCTAATGGGCCAGGTAATAAAAATAAATAAATAAATAAATAAATAAGTATCCTATATATGGATGAGACAATCTTAATCCTTACCTACAGGCAGAAAAGACTTATACAAACTAGGTGCTAGGTCTGGTAGAAAGCTTTACAATCTCTGAAAGAGTTTATTTTTTAGGAGACTTTTCTATAGATCATCTCCTAACACTGTTTTGACATCTGGCATAGATCAGCTTTGGCTCTCAGGCGTTTTAATGGATTTCACTCCAAGCAAGAATTTCCTTTGGAATACAACTGCTAAAATAGCTGAAATATTGCACCCTTTTTTTTCTTTTCTTTTTTTTTTTTTTTTTT
>NDXB01002378.1:0-18187 GCA_002631895.1 Agapornis roseicollis | reverse complement strand
CCCCCTTTTTTTTTTTTTTTTTTTTTTTTTTTTTTTTTGGGGGGGTGGGGATTGTGTTAGCATTCTTATATGTAAAGGCCTTCCCTCCTCATACTATAAATTTATTTCACCATTCATACTTCTAACATATGATACATGGGTACCACCAGTAAAAGTATGTCTCTCAAGGGCTTAACATAACAAACTTAAGACATTCTGGCATATATTATTCACAAAAGTGTATACTATATACTCCTTATATTACTAAGCTTAGGAGATGAGTAATCTTACATTTGAATGACAAACTGTATGATTGCATATTTAACTCTTAAATGCATGCTGTGAAAAAGAATTGCAACATATATAGATAGCTTCATTTACATTTGAAACGAGTTAGTACTTTTGATAATAAATAGAGCTCACAAATGTTTTAAGTACTACACTGTTTTACACTCTTCATAAATAATATGAATGACAAAAAAATATAATTACATACACTAATGCTACATATACTACAACGAAAGAGTGATAAGTTATAACAATGTGCTTTTTTAGAGGAAACTAAACTCTTCTTTTCAGTGGAATCTTATTTCCATATAGTTTTTATATCATTCAACTTAACAAACACATAAGGATGTTTACAGACCTGGAGCACAAAACCATTTGAAAAAATTTAAAAATATCTACAGAAAAAAATTATTGAGCTTCTGACATATCACAAACTACATATACCTCTGGTCATATACTTTTGTAGGTTACATGAAGAAATTCTCTTTTATTTTCCTCTCCAAAAAATCCCTATTGTATTTTTATGTTCTCATAAAACATTCACTAAAGCAAACAGAATGTTCAGGTAGTAATATTCTATTTTATGTTTCCTCTGCTTTGTGAAGAAGCTTTTTTTTATTTTGATTTATGTTTCATTGCCCCCTGCTGTTTGATAAGGTACCTTTTTTTTTTTTCCTAAAGAATCAACATTTCAGTCTACATTTTTCATCAGTGAAAAAAGGACTTAAAATCATCTCTTCTTATGATCTCAGGTTCAATATGCTTTTCTTTTCATCTGAAAGAGAGGAGTACTCCAATAATGCAGTCAATGAAATTAAAATATTATGGCAATGCTGCAAAATAAAAAAAAATATTTTCAAGTGCCATTTCCTGTCTTACACAAAATATTGAGAAAATTTTTAAGTTACTTTCTTGGAATACAGAATGCCTTATGTGAAAAAGGAGCTTTCCTTGAGTATGCAGATCTCTTAACCCTTACTCCTTGAGGAGGGTGGTTGATGAAACTCTTCACATAGTTCTGCTCATCACCTACATCAAGGGAGTTCTTTTATGTTTTTCAAAATATTTACCTAGGAAAGCTGAAGATATTAGTGATGTTAATTTTTCTTCTTCTGGAAGGTATGCAGAAATTTTGCCCAAGCTGTACTTGTTTGTGTGGAAAAGAATACCTGCAAGACTTCTTCAGTGGTACCTGGATATGGCAGGAATTGACTGCGTCCACCAGCAGAAAATCTGTGTACTCTATGAATTGTTCCATTCTTTATGACTTCCTTTCATGTTAGAGAAGCATCAGCTGTACCAGAAAGAGATACTTTTGTAATGAATGAGATACATAGCTAAACCTTGCTGTAAAAATCTTCTGCAACAATATCTACAAGCTAAAAAAAAAAAAAAAAGAATTTATAAGTTTAAATCCAAATCTACAGATATTTCATAAGACTGTTGTAGCCTACGCAGAAGAGCCCACTACAATCAGCAGGTAGGTGTACTTACATAAAGTGTAGCCTGAAGACAGGCTAATATCTTTTTTATCTTGGCTGATGAGCTAGCCTGAATGAAAAAAATCTGATATCTGGCTGTACCAGATACCATGCCTTAACCTTCTTTCATTAAAATGTCATTTCACTTCACATTTGTCAGAGGCAAACTAAGAACATAGCCAATTAATTAGCTCAAATGATTTGGATGACTTGATCATTTGTCTGAACCCTGAGGCTGCTTAGTCAATAACCACAGTTTATAATGTAGTACAGAGCTGGTATACCCAAGTCAGATCAGATGCTGTGTAGATGTGCTATGTCAGTATAGATGCACAGACCTGTATAAGGTAATATAGAGTGTTCCCTGCTTAAGGACAGAAGTAGCTACAGATAAAGCCACAAAAGAGTTTTTCTGCTTCTCAGCTAATCAGAATCACAAGTGGGGTCATTGGAACAGGTAACTGTTTCTATCTGCCTATATCACAGAAAAACAAGTAACTAAATTGACTGCACAAAGATTGACTTCAAAATTAACAAATGGTAGAAAGCTTTTCTTCAAAAATGTGGATTTTAGTAAGGTTTTCAGTACTGTCCCTCCCAGCATCTTTCTGGACAAGTTGTCCAGCTGGGGGATGAGCAGATTCATGGTGCACTGGGTAAACAACTGGATGAAGTGCAGAGCTCAAGGGGCTGTAGTGAATGAGGCTACATCTGGCTAGCAACTGGTCACCAGTGGTGTTTCTCAGAGCTCTATTCTAGGGCCCAGTCTGTTTAATATTTTTATCAATGTTCTCTATGGAGGAGTTGAACGCATCCTTCATAAGTTTGTTGATGATACTAAATGGAGAAGTGCTGCTGACTTTCTTGAGGGACAAGAGGCCCTGAAGAGGGATCTAGACAGTTTGGAACATTGGTAATCATCATTGTCATGAAATTTAACAAGAACAAATGCTGTATTCTGCACCTGGGACAGAGTTATGCCAAGCACAAGTAAAACTGGGATGTGTTGGAATGGTTCAAAGCTGTGCCAGGGGAGGTTCAGACTGGACTTTTGGAAGAATTTCTTTATCAAGAGGGTGGTCAGACACTGGAACAGGCTTCATAGAGAAGTGGACCCGTGTCTGCCAGTGTTTAAGAGGCATTTGGACAATGCCTTTAATAATTTGCTTTAACTTTTGTTCAGCCTGAGATGGTCAGGCAGTTGGAATAGGAGCATGCTTTTAGTAGAGGAAGCTACAAGGAAAATAAACTTCGGAGAAATATGAAGGAAGATAGTGGAAATTTGGGAGAGAAAGGAAGAAATGTCTACAGAACACAGGCATTTACTTCTTCAGAAGTAAAGAAATTAATTGTAACCCACAGTATAAAGCTGGAACCTTTGATAGTAGTGTTGTTATAAAGATATGAGCCTGTATCTTGTTCCTCCTGTAACACACCAATCCACACATCCATACCCACATATTTCAGCTTTTTTTGCAATCATATTCCACTGAGTTCCAATCTCATACTCATAAAATAAGAAAATATGTATTTTTTCACAAAGAAACTTTTCCCACAGCTTTTGGTCTCATTTAGTGTTGCTTTAATTTTCCTGCAATTCAGCATAATGTGTTAATTTTTTTTAATGCTTAAGTGAATTTATGGTATTACCAACTTAGAGTTTGTTTGCAGTCTTGTCAAAAGCTGGAGATTGTTGCTTGCAAAGCTTGAAAAGAGAAAATATCTTTGTTATTTATATGGAAAGCTTAAGTATGTTATTACAAATCAGTGGTGTTGCTGTTTCCCCTTTAACTTTCTGGCTGCTGCATTTATTGTTTTGACATTTCTTGACTCTTAGAGTTCTGAAATTCATTTATGCAAGTATTTAGTGGCATAGCTATTGGCACTACAAGCTTAATTGATTTGCATATATACTTCCTCTTGGTTTATTTGTAATTTACAAAAGAGTATCATGCCACATAGCCTGAGATAGATCCTAAGTATGCATTTCCACATTTGGGGTAATTTTTCACTCAGTTCTCTTCTTCCTTAAATTTATGACACATTGGTCTGATTTTCCATTGTGATCAATGTCTTTTTATGAAACAACTTTAACTGAGTTGCATTACTTCTTTTCTTTTAGTCACAGAAAGTCTAATAAAATCCTCACTTTCTCTACTGAGTCAGGCATTGCAAATAACCTTGAGTAATAAAAAAGAAAAATAAATATATATCATAACAAAACATTCTGTCTGTTAATGGAAGTTTCTTCTTTGTTTTCAAAATGCAATGAACACAGAATATTTTTTTGAGATGCAGAAAAGGGAAATGGTCAACAAGAGATTTCTAAGGCATGAACAAAATAAAAACCAGTATTTTCAAACCTATTTATAAAAAGATAATTGAATTTAATAAGTGATGAAAAAAACTCTGAATCTTGATTTTCAATAAAACTAAGGAATTGTACATAAAGATTTTGTTTGGAACTTAAAGATTTAGACCACTTCCTTGTGAAGAACTCTGATTTTGAAATATTCAAATTTAAGCCACTTCCAGATAGTTTCTATAGTCTAGGTCTTCTCAGACTTTGTCATGCCATATTCCCACATTCCCTGAAAAACTATTTAGCAGCCTAATGTAATTCTTGGTAAACTCACCTTCCAGGAATGCAAAGTAGCCAAGTTAAATTTAAGGAAGCATGGTGTCATAATATTTTTTTTATGAGGCTTCTGCTAAAAAAACAGCAAGAAAATTGTTTTGTAAATCTCACACAACTTTTTACAAATATGTTTTCAGTCTGGTTTTTTTCCTAGCTATTTGACTATTTTCTTAGGAAATGCCTATTTGTGCCAATCTTTCTCATTTGTTTCTCTGAAGGTTCTGTGTCTCTTAAGGAGTGGTTTATTTATCTTTCCATACTAACTTTCTGCTATTGTTTTTACACATTCTAGCTGGTAGTACAAGCACCAGAGATGAATCCCTTCAACTATTATATAGAAACTAAGTATTAGGTCACATATGTATGAAATCTGAGGCTGAACTTTGTGGAGGCCTGGTGTCAACTCTGAATGTCTTACAATACCATGAAAACTACTGATTAGTTTTATAGATATAAAGAATTTTAAACAACAGTGTTTCTTTGATGGCAATTGCAAATTATCCTATTCTTTAACAAAGCCAGTTGAATGAAGTAGAAAAACTTCCTAGTTTGTATAGATATGGAAGAAGTAATCAGTATAACTTTTGTGTAGGTTTCATTTCTTTCAGCCATATTCTGTTCTCCTGCAATGCATGCGAGGTCTTGTAATCTTCCCTGACAATGCTAATTGTTCCAGCTTGTTGATTATAGAAACAACAGAATCTGTTTCTAGACTGCAATTTAGCAGAACATTTAATCATCAAAATAACTGTGCAAGGACGCTCATTATGTATTCATGAGACATAAAGCCATTTCTGGAATATTTCTGAGTTTGCATAACCTATTCTTCCCAAAGTAGAAAGTACACACGAACATTTGTATCATACAAATATGTCAAAAAAGCCTGATGACATATAATAATAACGAACCAGTCTAGACATATCTGTTGTTGCAGGTTGCACTTTAGAGCTGTTTTTAGTTTGTTCCTATTATTTGTAATAAAAAAAAAGTCTTTTTTAATTAGTACAAGCAAAAAAAGTCATAGTAGAACAGTTCACCATAGCAATAGGTTTGAAATACTAGGCTAAGAATGCATTTGAGGCATATCTGAACAGGTCTGTGTTAATGTTTATCAATTTAGATCCTTATTTGAAAAGTAGATCTTTAATATAATTAGAAATGTGTCAGTATAAAATAGTTTTCAGTTTCAAATTTCATAAAACCATCAGAATACTGCAGTTAGAATATGTTAAAGGAGGTTCCTGGAGAAATTACTTTATTGTCTTTAAGTGAAAATTCCTACATACCTCAGCAAGTTTGCCAATGACACAAAGCTGTGTGGTTCGGTGGATACGCTGGAGGGAAAGAATGCCATCCAGAGGGACCTTGACATGCTTGTGAGGTGGGCTGATGCCAACCTCGTGAAGTTTAACCATGCCAAGTGCAAGGTCCTACACCTGGGTCAGAGTAATCCCAGGCACAGCTACAGGTTGGGCAAAGAGGAGATTCAGAGCAGCCCTGTGGAGAAGGACTTGGGGGTGGTGATCGATGAGAAAATGAACATGAGCCAACTGCAGTGCGTGCTTGCAGCCCAGAAAGCCAACTGTATCCTGGGCTGCATCAAAAGAAGTGTGAGCAGCAGGTCAAAGGAGGTGAACCTGCCCCTCTACTCTGCTCTCGTGAGACCTCACTTGAAGAATTGTGTGCAGTTCTGGTGTCTTCAACATAAAAAGGACATGGAACGGTTGGAACAAGTCCAGAGGAGGGCCACGAGGATGATAGGGGACTGGAGCATTTACCATACAAAGACAGGCTGAGAAAGTTGGGGCTGTTCAACCTGGGGAAGAGAAGGCTGCATGGAGACCTCCTAGCAGCCTTCCAGTATCTGAAGGGGGCCTATAAGGATGCTGGGGAGGAACTCTTCATTAGGGACTGTAGTGACAGGATGAGGGGTAACTGGTTCGAACTTAAACAGGAGAGGTTTAGATTGGATATAAGAAAGAAATTCTTTCCTGTTGGGGTGGTGAGATGCTGGAATGGGTTGCCCAGGGAGGTTGTGAGTGCTCCATTCCTGACAGTGCTCAAGGCCAGGTTGGATGAAGCCTTGGGTGGCATGGTTTAGTGTGAGGTGTCCCTGCTTATGGCAGGGGGGTTGGAATTAAATGATCTTAAGGTCCTTTCCAACCCTAATTATTCTATGATTCTATGATTCTATATCTTGATAAAATGAGACAAATGGCAAATAGGCTTTGTTATTGTTTTCTAAAAATTCTGATCTAGATCACAATCTTACTGTTCTAAATAAACTCCAAATAAACATTAAGAAATAGTCTTTGTTGAAACAGGTCATAATGTAATCAACAATATGGAAAAAAAAAAAGGACTGGAGGAAAAACTTTATTGTGAGGTTAAAGAGAATTAATTTGTATCCCGCAGAACTCTCACAGCAATTTGATAGAATAAAAAAATATTATTTGTGAAAGGGAATCAAGGTTGCCATTAACTATAAGTTATACTTATGTATACTTATGTAGATGGAGAAGTATAATAAAACTTCTGTACATACTAAGAGAATAAAATATCACATGATCTATTTTTTTTCCTACTGTTTTCTCCAGATGTTTTCGTTTTCTAAATAAGATCAGCTCCTTTGTAGAATTTAAAAAAATATTATTCCACAGCCAATATTGACTTCCTCATATATTTTAACTTTTTAATCTGCATGACAGCTGTAGGGTTATGAGAAGTAACAAGCTAAAAGAAGCCAAAACAAGCCAGGACACTGAAACAGTCTTTTCTCACAACATAAAATATTGATGGAGAGCAGATTCTCTACTTAGGGAGAGCTCCCACAAGATTATCATAGGTAAATAATCCAGATGTTCAGATTTAACTCAGAAAGTATAATTTTACTCATTCAGGTTTAAGGATTAAAACCCCATTTCACCTGGATTGTTGTTTACAGTCATGCTAGTTTCTCGTTATAATATTTGCAGGAATGGATTAGATGGATGCTGTCAGAATTTGGACCAGAATAGTCCAGGCATCAAATCAAAAGAAGAAAGACAGTTTATAAATGTCTGTTCCTTTAAGGTTTACATAATTTTTTGAACTGTTTCAGGTTTTTGTTTTGCTGTTCGTTTGTTTGAGATTAGATCTTGGTAGAAATTTACTTATTATTTTGGATTTGGAGTAAAAAGCTGATAATCTTTTTTCTGGAAAATTTGCTAAACACATAGCCATTCTATCTATGCTAAAGAAAAGGTAGCATTTGTGGGTGTGTATATATGCTTATACATATATATATGTATATACACACACTGGTACAAACACATACATATATACATATCCATATATAGATGCTCTGTAGACCCATGTATAGATTTGTCTTTGTGTATAAATGCATGTAAAGTGAGGGAAACATGGTTTCTGTGTGAATGTAATATATATTGAGAAAGTAAGCCAACTGTATAATATTTCTCATTATCTTCACCATTCAATGCATAATTCTCACATGTATTTCTGCAGTGTCAAAGGTCTACCCTGAATACAGAATTATTTTATTCATGAGGCTCTCCTTCAGCATCGTACCATATGAGTTTTTTGTCTTACCCTCACAGTGAGGTGAAATACTGCAGTTACAAAACTGCACAAGCCTTTTTCAAACTCACTGTCACAGTGAGGATTAGTCTTGGTGGCAGTCTCAGTCCCATGTCTTTATTTATTCTCCAAACTGCCAGTTGCACAAATCATTTGCTCCACACACTGGTTTTTTTTGCTATGTCTTATTCAGGAAGATGTCTCTTAGGTGTAACAAACTAAACATCCAGAAAAAGTTAACATACTTACTAATCATATAAGGTTTATCTTAGGTAGTTTGACAGATATTTACCTTTCTGTGTGATTTTAATAAATGAACCTTTATGTCTCTTGGTTGGTTGTTACACACTTGTTACGTTGTCTATTCAACTTCCTAACTTGCGAAGCAAAATCTTCTGTACAAAGATATGATGGCCTGTGTACTGAAGTTTCATTTCATTTTCCTCATGAAATACCTCAGTTATGAAACTTGATGCCCTGACACAATTCCAGAAAACAAATTCTGTGACACAGGCATCCTTCCTTTAACAAACGTTGTGGTTATCTCTGAGTCCCATCAGCATTATTGGTAGCACTTTGAGGTCATTTCCTTTTGTCCTACAGCCTATTACTTGGGAGATGAGACTCACACTTACCTTGCTACGACCTGCTGTGAAGGTTGAATAAGCAACTGTGAAACTTCAAATTCTAAAGAAAATTGTTGTTGCTGGATCACTCTGAAATCTGCAAACAGGCAGTGCTCTAGAAATGCCAAATGGCATTTTTATTTTCATATGAAAATGCTGAGACTAATTAACAATACTTAAACCACTTATGATAAATGTCTGATGTGGTTAAAGATAAACTAATGTCATTGTTCAACCATCTTTAAACCTGTGTCCTCAGATATGCTGACCCAGAAATGACCTGCTGTAAAACATTTAAACCAGTAATTCCAGTTAATTAAAAAAAAACACCCAAAATATATATGAATCTGTCTGAGTCTACATGGCAATGTAGAGAACCATTATAATATATTCACGGATTAAACATACACTGTGCAATCCCATATAGCAAGTATGGAAAAAAAAAAAAAAACCAAAATATATATGAATCTGTCTGAGTCTACATGGCAATGTAGAGAACCATTATAATATATTCACGGATTAAACATACACTGTGAAATACCATATAGCAAGTATGGAAAAAAAAAAAAAAACCAACACAGAAAGGTAACTGATTCTACACAGGATTGCTGTGTTTATAGTAAATAAAGAGTATCAAACCACTCTGTTGCAGTCTTTATTTTAGAGGGACTTTGATATTTTTAAAATTGATTAATTTGATCCCAATCTCTTCAGGATGAAGTCTGACATGTTTAAGGAAAAATCAATATATATTTCTTCATTGCACATTGCCATAGTTCTTAGAGAATCATCATTATCCTTCTTAGCAAAATAACTATGCTTTTATTCCTCTCTGGCACAATGCCATTGACAATATCTTCTAGATTTTCACTACAATTACATTGGCACTTAAGACATCAAATGGATTAAGAAAGCACTTAAGAACCTCATGTCCAACTTCTTAGCAGATATAGATGTATTTATGCTCCTTCCAAAAAAAAAAAAAAATTAAAGAAATTTATTTTCAGAATTAAATGTTGCTATGCATTTTGTATGTGATGNTAAGAAAGCACTTAAGAACCTCATGTCCAACTTTTTAGCAAATATAGATGTATTTATGCTCCTTCCAAAAAAAAAAAAAAATTAAAGAAATTTATTTTCAGAATTAAATGTTGCTATGCATTTTGTATGTGATGTTCTTTAAGTCTTAAAACATTAATTATTGAAGTGTTTGTAGGCTCTCTGGGTTACAATGGAATACAGAATACCCTGGGAATACAGAAACAATGACTTGTAAAAATGGAGATTTTTATATATTTTTTTTAATATGAAGTCTTTTATTAAATGCAGTGTGATATTCTATAGGTGGAATTCGGTGATGGGGCACAATGTTGCTCCACCCTTATTGTTGAAATTAACATCGATCATAAATCCAGAGGTTTTCTTAAAATGCTGGATCAAAACCTAAATGGTGCTTTTTGTGAACTCAAAATAAGCTGTGATTTTTTTTATTTTTTTTTTATTTTTTTACTGTGTAGTTTTAATACTCCTTTCTTTTCTTCCTCTTTAGAATTTGGAAATTCTTGGGGTTCCAAGCTACTTCCAGCTCACCCTAGTCACATGTGTATTACTTTGAGCATGGATTAAGGTCTGCTTTTCACATGTCTGAGTATTTTTCTCATTCATGCTGTGTGAATGTAGAATCATTTTCAAATATGTATATGTGAGGTCTGTCTCAGAGAGCAATGAAAATCTTTAGAAAGTTCTGAAAAATTAGGAAAAGATCAACTATTCTGTGCCAATCCACATCTCACTTGGGATCCCTAGGTTCTTTTTAGGAAATTCTGTCAGTTGGTATTAAACAAACTAATGATTTCAACTTCTTTCTGGGAGCTTCTAAACTTTGTGTAGTGTGAAGAAAGTAGAAATTATGTTAATGCGGATGCATAAGCCAAACGCAAGAAATGTGTAGGACTGTAGCCCACTTTCTTGTTAATGAGATGACATATGGCATAGTTATTGACTTAGACTTAAGGAGTTTTATGCAGTATTACTTCCTTTTTTATTCAGTGCCCAACTTACCATCCAGTGATATAACATCTATATGGAGAAAACACCTGTGAAGCTGACTTTTGGGGTGCACACAGAAAACCTGGTGATACCGCTTGCAAATGCAAAAGTGAGATTGCGTGGCTAAAAGAAAGAAAACAGAAGTTTAAAGGACACTGAAATATTTAACTTTCAACAAAAAGTGAAAACATACAGATTGTAGGTATTGCAGCCTTTCAAGTGCACAGTTATAGAACAGGTGAATTACTACAGGATAGCTCTGGATGAGTGATTTAAAACCCCTCTTGAGACTGACCTAAAAGTGACCATGATATATAGTTGTTTCGGCTAGAGAGAGGAAGGTGATTTGGAATATGGTACTGTTCATAAAATTGCCACCTAAGTCTTAGCTGCACACCACTTTGATAGTTTAATTATAAATCTATCACTTAAATCTTTCTGGAAGATGGGCTGTTGTTCTGGCAAATTCTAACTTAGTCAAGCAATTCAAGATGAAGTTCTATGGCTTATAAAATAAAACAGACTGGATTGCTATACTGCGCCAAAGATCCTTCACTTTTCCTAGATTTGAAATTTCAATCTTTATCTGATGTTCAAGGCTATTTGGAATGCTATTCCGCATCAAAAAATGATGTTATAGATCAGACTGGTTTCTAAAGTACAAATTAAACAATATTTGTATAATTTTTAAAACCCATCTTTTGTTGGATTCCCTTAAATATTGCTATGTCTCATGGGACAATGGTCTTGACCTAGTGATCTGGCATAATTTCAGCAACAATTATTGAAGTTAAATTTTGATACTATCACTTATTTATATTCAAGTATTTTATATTTTCTGAAAACTAGGGCTCAGACTATCTATAATCCTTTCAAAATTATCTCAGCTTCTTACAGATTTGTTTAATTATGAGTAGCTCTTACTATCCTTTAAGGGAATCATTATTTTCTAAGTTAATGAAGTTAAAATAGGACTTTGAACTGGTGCTAATTAATGTGGTGAAGACAATGCATCATGACCTTGATTTGGTTCAAGTCTGGTGGGTTTGTAAGTAGTGTGTTATAAGAACTCGGTTACTGGAGAGGACATGTTTGGATGGTGCATGCTGTGCAGTATCTTGAAGACATTGTCATAAAAGCTGTTATAAATTGGGTCAGCATGATTCGAACATAACAAATACTGGAGAATTATTTACTGCAATAGAATGAGATAAAGACTGTTTAATTGGTATAGCAAAAGCTGCACACACAAATAAAGCAGTACAAGAAATTCAATCACTACTTTCCGTAGGCAGGCAGGTGTTTAGCCATCTCCAAGAAAGCAGGGGTCCATCATGCATACTGGTTATCTGGGAAGACAAATACCATCACTCCCAATGTACTCTACTTTCTTCTTCCTTCAACTTTACATGCTGAGCATGGCACCATATTGTATGGGATATCCCTTGGATCAGGTGGGATCAGCTATCCCAGCTGTGTCCCTCTCAGTTCCTTGTGCACACCCAGCCTCTACACTGGTGGGGTAGGGTGAGAAGTAGAAAAGGCCTTGGTTGTATAAGCACCCCTCCACAGTAACTAAAACATCCCTATGCTAACAGTGCTGTTTTCAGCACAAATCCAAAACACAGTCCTGAAGTAGCTACCATGAAGAAAATTAATTCTACTCCAGCTAAAACCAGCACATGAGATATACAAAAGTTAATATTAGGGGATAATATATAATATAATGAGTCCAGTAGCAAAATTTCAGCTTAGGAAAGAAAGCACTCCCAGCACAAATATTGTTTCTGTTAATGACTCTTCATGTGACCCTTTATTTAGTGAGGTTCTTGATATGCCTTAAAGATAGTAGAAAAGATAGAAACATTCACCATGACTGCTTCATCTATGATGAAAAGCAAAGGCAAAAGCTAAAAAATGATGAATTAATTTTCAATGCTTTCTATGTCCCTATGAAATATTAGTACAGATCTAACCTTTCAGTATGGTGATACCTTGAATAAGGATGATATTTTTCATAAAAAATAAAAACTTAGCAGCATGATTTTAAAGAAATTATGTTACCATGTCATAATTAGAGGAAACACTATACAAATATCTATTTTCAATACCTTCAATTGGAACAATCATGATTTTTTCCCACCAGGAAGTACAAACTAATGACTAAAGAACGGCTAAAATAAAAAAAAAAAAAACTAAAAGACTTCAATTCTGTCTTTTCTACTCTCTCACTTCCCTTAACAAAGGAAAAACTGAATTGATCATTGATATTCTTCTCTCAAGAGATGCTTAAAATGACTGTGTCCTTCATAGCACTTGCCCTAATTTGGTGTCTAATTAAGAACCACATATCTATTCTTTACTTCCTATCCTTTACAATATTTCTGGTGGTGAGGGCTAAGGGTATTAAAGTTCTGAATGTTTTAGAAATATAATAAATAAGAACAATGATGTTTTTAAACAAACAAACAAAAACCCAAACAAACAAAAAACCAACAAAACCAAATCCCTAACACTTTGCTTCAGAGAAATCACGCTGAAAAAATAGGAGTAGGAATCTGCAAACAGAAGAACTTCAAACTAAATGAAGATAGTGGGCCCTCTCTGGAAGCTATCAGGAGAACTGGCTACACATGATGTGGAGAAGGCTGAGGTTCTTAATGACTTCTTTGCCTCAGTCTTCAATGGCAAAGACTCTGGCCGCACCACCCAAGTCTTGGAAGGCAGATGAAGGGACTGTGAGAATGAAGACTTTGGGCCCACTGTAGGAGAGGATCTGGTTCAAGACCATCTCAAGAACCTGAACGTGCCTAAGTCCATGGGACCTGATGAAATCCATCCACGGGTCCTGAAGAAGCTGGTGAGTGAAGTTGCTAAGCCACTGTCCATCATATTTGAAAAATCATGGCAGTCAGGTGAGGATCCCGACAACAGGAAAAGGGAAATATAACCCCCATTTTCAAGAAGGGGAAAATGGATGACACAGGGAATTACAGACCAGTCAGTCTCACCTCTGTGGCTGGCAAAATCTTGGAGCAGACTCTCCTGGAAGGCATGCTAAGGCGCATGAAAAACAACGAGGTGCTTGGTGGCAGCCAGCATGGCTTCACCAAGGGGAAATATTGCCTGATGAATTTGGTGGCCTTCTACAATGGAGCTACAGAACTGATGGACAGGGGTAGAGCAGCTGACGTCATCTACCTGGACTTGTGCAAAGTGTTCAACACTGTCCCACACGACATCCTTGTCTCTAAACTGGAGAGACATCAATTTGATGGGTGCACCACTCAGTGCATAAGGAACTGGCTGGATGGATGCACGCAAAGAGTTGTGGTCAATGGCTCAGTTGTGGTCAATGGCTCAGTGTCCATCTGGAGACCAGTAACGAGTGGTGTCCCTCAGGGATCGGTGTTGGGACCAGTCTTGTTCAACATATTTGTCGGTGACATAGACAGTGGGATTCAGTGCACCCTCAGCAAGTTTGCAGACAACACCAAGCTGTGTGGTTTGGTGGTTACGCTGGAGGGAAGGAATGACATCCAGAGGAACTTCAACATGCTTGTGAGGTGGGCTGATGCCAACCTCATGAAGTATAACCATGCCAAGTGCGAGGTCCTACACCTGGGTTGGAGCAATTCCAGGCGCAGCTCGAGGTTGGGCAGAGAACAGATTGAGAGCAGCCCTGTGGAGAAGGTCTTAGGGGTGTTGATCGATGAGAAACTTAACATGAGGTGGCAGTGTGGGCTCTCAGCCCAGAAAGCCAACCGTATCCTAGGCTGCATCAAAAGGAGCGTGACCAGCAGGTCGAAGGAGACCTCCTGGAGCATTGTGTGCAGTTCTGGTGTCCTCAACATAAAAAGGACATGGAACTGTTGGAACAAGTCCAGAGGAGGGCCACGAGGATGATCAGGGGACTGAAGCATCTCCCATATGAAAACAGGATGAGAAAGTTGGGGCTGTTCAGCCTGGAGAAGAGAAGGCTGTGTGGAGATCTCATAGCAGCCTTCCATTACCTGAGGGGGGCCTATAAGGATTATGTGGAGGGACTCTTCATTAGAGACTGTAGTGATAGGACAAGGGGTAATGGGTTAAAACTTAAACAGGGAAAGTTTAGATTGGATATAAGGAAGAAGTTCTTTATTGTGAGGGTTGTGAAGCACTGGAATGGGTTGCCTAGGGAAGCTGTGAATACTCCATCCCTGGCAGTGTTCAAGGCCAGGTTGGACAGAGCTATTGGTGACATGGTTTAGTGGGGCAGGGAGCTTGGAACTAGATGATCTTAAGGTCCCTTCTAACCTGAAATATTCTATGATTCTATGTTTAAATTTCTGTGTAGCATAATACTGTGCTTATGGTGCTGCAGTAATATATAATATGAATGAGCACCTCCACTGTAAAGCTGGCTTTTCAGAGTTTCTTTCAGGTTGAGTATTGGGCCATATTGCCACACTCTTTGTGTTGATTTTAAATATCAAAGTTTTGGTGAGGCAGGCAGTGGGCTGCAGAGGTGACTTCTATAAGACAAAAGAAATTTTTCCATATCAGACAGAGCCACTTTCAGACAGCTCTAAGACAGACTGACTGCTGGCAAAAGCTGATCCCATCAGTGATGTTAGTAATGCCTCAGGGATAGCATATTTTTAAAAAAGATAAAAAATACTGTGTGGAAGCAACTGGGAGAGAGTAGTGAGTGTATGTGAGAGCAACCTTGCAGACATCAAGGTCAGTTAATAAGGAATGGGAGGAGGTGATCCAGATGCTGGAGCAGAGATTCCCCTGCAGCCCATTTTGAAGACCATGGTGACACAAGTTGTCCCCCTGCAACATATGGTTGTCCAGAGTAGAGCAGATCATCACATTGGAGCCTGTAGAAGCTGAGGTCATCTCATGGAATCTATTTTATGTCACTAATGATACAGGTGGGTTTCCTGTCTTGCTGACAAGATATTAATTACATCTTTTGGCACATTGAGAGGAAAATCTGGCTCTTGCATGCAAATAATTGTTCACATACTTAAATTAAGAAATAGTAACATAAGGACAGGAAGTGATTCGATACAACTGGAGTGGCTTCACAAGGGCAAGTCCTGCCTGACAAACCTAGTGTCATTCTGTGATGCAGTGACTATTTCAGTGGACAAAGGAGGGGCTACAGATGTTGTCTGTCTGGGCTTCCATAAGGTCTTTTACACAGTCCCCCTGACCATTCTTCACTCTAAATTGGAGGGATATTAATTTGATTGATGGACTCTTTTGTGGATGAGCAGTTGCCAGGATGGTTGCATCCAGAGGGTAGTGATCAACATCTCAATGTCAAAATGGATATTGGTGAGGTGGGCTATCCCTCAGTGGTCCTTACTGGGACTGGTACTATTTTCATCAATGACATAAGCATTAGGATTGAGTTCACCCTCAGCAAGTTCGCAGGTAACGCAAAGCTGACTGGTGCCGTTGGCAGACTTGAGGGATGGGATGCCATCCAGAGGGACCTGGACAAAAAGTGGGGCCATGTGAACCTTATGAGGTTAAACAAGACCAAGTGCAAGGTTCTGGACCTGAGTCAGGACAACTCACAGTATCAAATATAGGCTGGAGGATAAGGGAATTGAGAAAAGGCCTGAGGAGAAGGACTTGGCAGTATTGCTGGATGAATAACAGGTTATGATGTGGCATTGTGTGTTTGCAGCCTAGATGGCCAACTGTATCCTGGGCTGCATCAAAAGTAGTGTGGTCAGAAAGGTCAGTAAGTCAAGGGAGGTGATTCTGCCCCTCTGTCCATTCTGGCAAGACCCCCTTTGGAATACTGCACTCAGCAAAGGAAAGACATAGACCTGTGAGGATCACAAAATTGATCAGAGGGCTGGACCACCTTTCCTATGAAGAAAAGCTGAGAGAGCTGGGGTTGTTCAGCCTGGAGAAGAGGAGGGTCTGAGGAGTCCTTATAGCAGCCTTTCAGTATATGAAGGTGACGTATAAGAAAGATAGGGACAAAATTTTTAGCAGGGCCTGTTGTGATACAAGAAAGGGTAATGATTTTAAACTGAAAGGGGGTATATTTAGACTAGATATAAAAAAGAAATTTTTTACAGTGAGAGTGGAACAGGTTGCCCAGAGAGTTTGCAGATGCCCCATCTCTGGAAACATTTGAGATTGGGTTGAATGGGGCTCTGAACAACCTGGTCCAGTTGAAGATTTTCCTACTCATGATGTCCCCTTTTTTACTGGAGACAAGGATTCAGTATGACATAGACCAGTTCTTGCCATCTTGATTATCACTAATTCCAGTAATCAGCAAGAGTGGTCTACTGGGTTCATCTCAATAACCTCCAGCAGTAAGAGAAATTTTTTTGCTGTTGAAAGCCAGCATCTGCACTGCATATATACAACTCAGAGGATTTTACTTCAGGCTGTTTTAAGTAGCTATATGACTGTAATTGTTAGATGTGCTTTTGGAGCATATCTATCAGTTTAGTTGCATCTGGAAGGAATCTACAGAAAGCTAAAGCCAGTAATTAGGAATGACGAAAAACTTGCTTAAAAAACACAGTTCTTATTTGAATTTGGAAAATTTGAATAGATACATCTTGACTAAGAGGGTGAATCTCAGTTTACAGGTTGTTTTGCAGTGTGTTTTGTTTCTCATGTTTCTGTGATATGAAGTAAGGTACTGTTTGCCTTTCTAACCATACTGCAGATTAGCCTGTGACATTATATCAAAACATTACACACTCCATGAAACATCACAGGAATTATACGATATTTCATCTTTCAACTTCACCTAGGCAATTTTACAAGGCCTGATTTTACTGCTAAAAACTGAAAGCCATTCACATGACATGTAAACCTGACAATGTCATTATGTTCTCCTTCAAAATGTTATACTTACCACATGCTCACATCGGTCTGAATTTTTTTGGTTACAAAGAGGTCATGTAATCTCTCTGAAGAGATGAATCTTTATAGCTGTAAAATGACAGTTACAAAGTGGAAACATGGTGTAGTCATAACTTACTTTTACAGAAGAAGTTAAAACTTTGGTAACAGAACGACAGCTTAGACTATGAATGCAACTTTATCTGCATGAGATTTCTCTTGCACTTGTGTTATGATGGTGTACTTTTCTCCTTTTCCCTCCCAAAAGGAGTTGTAAAACACTTGGACTAAGTTGGTTTTTTCTTTGTTTGTTTGTTTTTTCCTTCTTCCTCTTCTCCCCTTCAACTTCTCCTTTAAAACTTCACTTGCAATTAAAAATACAGAAACTTAAAAGTTGAGCTGGTACACTAAGGCAACTATCTGTGACTCAACACAGTGAAATCTCACTTTCTTGAACCCTACATTTTGTGTATTTTAAATGAATTTTTTCATTCTGTAACCCTTATTGAACAGTTGCTTTAACATTAAACAAAATTAATATAAGATTTTTACACAGTGTCTAGCAGCCTGAAGCCAATGACTTCATTCTGTTAATAATAAATATAACTAAATGTCGTGGTTTAGACCCAACCAGGCAGCTCGTTCACTCACTCAACCCCCCTTCTTGCCCTCCC
>NDXB01002376.1:0-26597 GCA_002631895.1 Agapornis roseicollis | reverse complement strand
AGGCCCAAGAGCATCTGTCTCTGAGAGGGAAGGTGCTCTGGGATAAAGCTCATAGTAGCTACCTAAAGCACTTCTGGATCTAGTATATCAAAGGACATGTCTGCTCTCTGACTTTAATCTGTATAGCTTTTCAATAAATATGAAATAGCTTTAAATAGACATGTGGAATACAGTTACAGTTCATGGTTATAGCAGGTCATAGAATCATAGAATCACAGAATAGTTAGGGTTGGAAAGGACCTTAAGATCACGTAGTTACAACCACCCTGCCATAAGCAGGGACACCTCACACTAAACCATGCCACCCAAGGCTCTGTCCAACCTGGCCTTGAACACTGCCAGCAATGGAGCATTCACAACTTCCCTGGGCCAACCCATTCCAGTGCCTCACCACCCTAACAGGAAACAATTTCTTCCTTAGATCCAATCTAAACCTCTCCTGTTTCAGTTTGAACCCATTACCCCTTGTCCTGTCACTACAGTCCCTAATGAACAGCCCCTCCCCAGCATCCCTCTAGGCCCCCTTCAGGTATTGGAAGGCTGCTATCAGGTCTCCACGCAGCCTTCTCTTCCCCAGGCTCAACAGCCCCAACTCTCTCAGCCTGTCTTCGTATGGGAGATGCTCCAGTCCCCTCATCATCCTCATGGCCTTCCTCTGGACTTGTTCCAACAGCTCCATGTCCTTTTTATGTTGAGGACACCAGAACTGCACACAATGCTGCAGGTGAGGTCTCACGAGAGCAGAGCAGAGGGGCAGGATCACCTCCTTGGCCCTGCTGGCCACGCTCCTTTGGATGCAGCCCAGGATACGGTTGCTTTCTGGGCTGCAAGCGCACACTGCAGCCGGCTCATGTTCATGTTCTCATCGACCACCACCCCCAAGTCCTTCTCGGCAGGGCTGCTCTCAATCTCCTCTCTGCCCAACCTGTAGCTGTGCCTGGGATTGCTCCCACCCAGCTGTAGGACTTGGCATGGTTGAACTTCATGATACTGTATCTTATACTATAAGCTATTTTGCTTGTTTCTCCTAAAGCTGCCATTTGAGGAGTCATGTGTCTGAGCCATGTGATGATGGAAGATTCTGCTCTAGGCAAGCAAGTTTTTTCATCCTTCCTCTTGACACAGAATTGCTTGCGTATGTGAATCCTAAAGCCTTAGAAAAGCAGGGAAATACAGAAGATGCATTTTTGGTTTGTGATACAGATATTCCCTGTTTCAATCTCCTCATCTTTGTTACTCCTAACGTTTCGAACCTTCAGAACCTTTGGATTTGTTAAATGTGCTACTGGAATAACTTTTGCAATAACTCAATGCACAGAACTAAAGCAAACATGTGTAAGTGTCTGTAGGACTGTGACCAAAACACATTTAGACATCTTCTGACATCTGTCTACTGGCTGGGATTGGGGAGCTATTCCAAACAGTAGTCCACAATCAGATTAATATTTCAAAGGATGTCATCAGTATTCTTCACCAAAATCTGGAGATTTCCAGAACTTAGAACATCTCTCTATCAGGTTCTGTACCCCAAAATAACTAGAGAGACAGAGATTTGTTCCCTAAGGATATTCTTCCATGGATAATAAAGAAAAATACCTTTCTTCTCCTCCTTTAGGTAAGAGCTGTGACTAGAGTTACATTGATTCACTGGATGCACCTAGGTAGGACTGGGCTAGTTAAACAGAAGTTGTAACAGCTTTGTAAACTCCTTAAATCTTTACGTTATGTCTAGAGAAAGTTCAATTGTGGAATGAATTGAAACGAATCGGGTTGAATCTAGAACAAATTAGGTTGCTGTACTGGAGCTATGGAAAGCAAAATGACATCCATTTCCAATGAGCATTTTTTTTTCCTTTGTAGTTAACATTCTCATCATGTATGTAAAGTACACAGCTGCTGATTAAAAGATTGCAAAAGGGATGTGGAAAATAGATCTTCTTAAACATACAGAATGAAATAGTTTGAGTGCCACTTTGTGATTTGTTTTCCAATTAGGAATGACATTTAATTTTAGAGTTGAACTGATTTTAAGATAACATTTTGTTGGTTCAGGTCCATATGCCTACTACTGGGATTACTGACTGTAATTTTTAGGATTTTAGGCACAGAGCTCCCTTGTGTCTTTTTCCAGTAGTCCCAGTTTTAATGTGTAAGACTATACTTTGAGTGACACAATCCCAGATTTGGTTTTGTTTCAGTTTTTATGTATTTCTAGATGGTTGAGGAAGCTGTAAGTTTTAGGTCTTCACTGACTTCATGAATATTTGCTGTAGGCCTTTCTCTTCAAGAAGAACAAGGGAAAAATCAGCTTGTTACGCAAATCATAAATTGTCCTAAGGTCAGTTTTGAGGTGTGCGTTAGAATGTATTTGACAGTTTTCTTGTTAAAATACAATGGCTGAACTAATAACGTGTACTTTTTTCATAATAAATAGTTGTAAGTTATTTAGTTAAAAATGGCAAATGTTGCAAGGAAAATACACCTTTTAAAGTACCCCAACTGTACGAAATGCTTCACAGAAATAAGTAAAACTACAACTCTACTGCTAACTTGCAAATAAGAGGCATGCGGCAATGGCTATGGGTTCACATTAACCAGCCACAAACTGACTCTGCCTCCCTCTGTGCCCAGTTGCTCACTCTCATCATATTCCTTATGCTGGTTCAAGCACCGAGGCTTTCAAGTGGGCACAGGCAGACAAGTTAAGGAGCACGTGTCACCCATTTGACAGCAGCATTTAATCAGCAGGATTTAATCACATTAAACTGACTGTATAATCGTGACCTGATTTTGCGAAACCATAAGCTTGAGGTTTTCATCTTTAAAGACTGCAAATTTAAATCATGTTATAGCTTATATGATATTAAGCACAAATCCAGAGACCTATGGAAAAGAAATCTGTTTCCACTTCAGTATGATACAGCTGACAGTAGTACTGAAGAAAAACCTTTGATGAGGGAAATAGTAGGTTGGACAGGTGCCTTTCACATAATATAGAAATAAGCGTGCCACAAAGTCAAAAGGGGAAGGACAGGGAACCAGATTATTTCCTGTTTTGTTTTCAGAAAATTGTTAACTTCAGAACGGTTGCAAGTCTCTAAAAAATGTTTTAAGCAAACTGCTAGGATTAAATCAAAGGAGTAATTAAGAATTAATGAGTTATCCTGTGTCTTTTAGAATGGAGGCTTTGATCTCTGACATGCTATATTGTATAAGTGTGTATCAGAGACCACCATAATCCTACTAGACAAATAGGGAATCTTTCATTGTGCTATGACTTGCATAAGTTAAAGTATCTTGCTGGGACTATAAAAATAACCTTTTCTGCTATATAAGCTTAATGCTATATTTCAATTTTGTTCTTCATAAGCAATAGGGAAATTTCCCAAACCAAATACACAGTCAGCTGTTCTTTATGTATTTGCTGTTGTATAACATGCAGATTACTGTTGAAGGATTTGTTTTCTATTGTATTTTCAGATTTGTTTCTAAATGATAACAAAGTTGTCTGCGTAGGCTCAAGTGTGTGAGTGTGCATGCATCCACACATACCTGTTTATTTCTCAGTTTTCCATTAATGCCTTTGAGCCCTTTGGCAAATTAATGTGGGCTCAGAGTTCTAAAATTAACTATGTTCCTACAAAGCTTGGAAAGTGGCCAAGTAAAATAAGGGAATCTTATTATCAGTGTCCTGATTAAAGTCATGGTGTAAGCGCCTACATAATTAGACACTAGAGAATCTACCTTGAGTTCACCCTGTATAAATAGCTGAGATTTGGAAAACAGAGACTTTTTTGGCCTATGCTTAAACTGGATGGTGTGTGATACACTCTACATGCACAACTGTCTGGTTTTATGTCTTCTTTGTTTACCAGTCGTGGGAGTATTTCCAAGTCCTCCATTCATGTCTAGCCTTTGATGTTACAGATGTCAGTCCCTAGAATACCTGGTTTCATAAAACTACTCGGAAGAGTTTTAAGGGATTTCTGTTGCCTCCATCCAGCCTGTGTAGATGTTTGTTGCCCACAGACAGCGGCGCAAAGCAGGGAGAGCTTGCTACAGGAGTATACAGCCAGCCCTGCTACACTGTCTTCCATCCTCTGGGGTCCCCCTGTGCTTTGTGGGAATACCCTGCAATCAGATAGCTGCCTGAGAAGTCTAAAGGTAGATTTGGAAAAGTTTCCTACCCCATTCTCACCTCTGAAGTCATAGGCCTGTCTCCATGGACTAGCAGAGACTCAGTGCTGCCAGTCATCTTCAAAGGTCACCAGAGCACTAGATCACATAGGTTAAAGGAACTGAAAGTGCATGAAACTTTGCAGGATGTGCTCCACTTGATACTTCACAACTGGTTTTGGGAGGGGAGTTGTTTTCCATTTGTCTGACACTTTCAATTGAAATACTACATGGCGGTATGAAAGTGAATGCTTTCCTATGAATCCTTCATGTGTCTCAGGAACTTTTCTCAAAAATTTTAAATGTTCTTATTCTTACATTATCTTGTTTTTCTTAAAAATGACAAAGCATAAATTTCTTAATTTTGTGGTTGAAGAGAAAACTTTAAGAAATAAAGAAGATGTAATGGCAAAAAATGAAAAATAATGGCAGGTGAAGTTCCCAACGACTGGGAAAAGGGAAATATAACCCTCATTTTTCAAGAAGGGGGCCTAGAGGGGTGATGGGGAGGGGCTCTTCATTAGGAACTGCAGTGACAGGACAAGGGGGAACGGGTTCAAACTGAAACAGGAGAGGTTTAGATTGGATCTAAGGAAGAAATTCTTTGCTGTTAGGGTGCTGAGGCACTGGAATGGGTTGGCCAGGGAGGTTGTGAGTGCTCCATTGCTAGTGTTGTTCAAGGCCAGGTTGGACGTAGCCTTGGGTGGCATGGTTTAGTGTGAGGTGTCCCTGCCCATGGCAGGGGGGTTGGAACTGGATTAACTTAAGGTCCTTTCCAGCCCAAACTATTCTATGATTCTATAAATAAAAACAAAACAAACAAACAAAAAGAAACACACACAAAATAAAAACAAACAAAAAACCCCAAAGAAACAAAAACAAACAAAAAACCCCCCAAAAAATAAAAAAAAAAAACCCCAAACCACAAAACACACAACCCTGCATTTACAAAGATAATCTCAGATTGTTTGTAGACTGGTCTCATGATATTGACTCATGACTTTGAATGTCCTTGTATTGTCCTTGTATACTAATAGTGTTTCTTAACTGGACAAAGAAGTCAAAGGGGACATGCAGAACATCCATAGCAACAGCAGTACTAGCGTTACAGTCTACTTTTAGACTTTTTGCTTGCTGTAGCCTAGAAAAAGTGCTCTCCATTTGGCAGAGGATATAACTCTACTATAAAAATGTGTAGTAAGTGGTAATTTGGTCTTTTTCTGGATATTCGATATGAAAATGCATTCAAAATATTTGATTAAGAACCAAAGTTTTCTTCTCTGTGAAAATCCATTTACTATAGAAACCAGGATGAGAAAAGACTGGTTTATTGTTACTCTTATTTTAACTAAGGGGCGTTTGATTTGGCAATAGTTTTTCTTAAAGGTTAAGAAAATATAAGGACAAATATTTACCTCTTTTAAAGTAATTATGGAGGACATTTTGGGAAATAATCATCATCCATGCATGAAACTGCTGCTTTAAAGGCAAACAGCAGTAAAAAAATAAGTGGATTATATAACTTATTTGTGTAGCAGTATGCATATATAGTCAGAATTTTGAAGCTTTTATGGAGTTTATGAGCTTTTTGGGAATGTTGGGTTTTCAAAAACATTTTACTATAAAAACTCATATAGAAGACAACTGATGATCTAGAAAGCAGAATCAAATTAGAAACTTTAAGTACCTGTGAATTACCTCCATAGTTCAATCATAAAAACATGTTTATAGACAAACTGTTTTATAACTAATTATATTTACTTAATTTTAAAGGCTAAAATGCACATTGGAGAAAAGGTATCTTGTCAAACATGCATCTTCTTGCCATTTCAGTTAAGATATGAGATTTCAAAATGAAATGGTTGAGGCTCCTGTAATATATTTCCACAAACCTTAACATTCTTTGAAAATTTTAAGTTAAAAACATACTTTCAAACCCTAGTTCTAAATGATAAGGAGAAAAACAAGCAGTCATAAAACCTGCAAATAATATTAAAGTTTGGGTTTGTGTGGCTTTATAACCTAGTCTTGCATGTATTCTAATAATCCCATGTTGCCCAGGTCCATGTAGCACACCCACTACAGAACTCTGGTCTTCTGCAAGACCTTTGCTTACTACCTTCCTAGCACTATCTCCAATGTCCACCATCATCTGCAAATATAACTCAAATACCTCAGCACCCATCGTATCCTAAATCTCTTATTTCACCTGCTGGCTGTACAAGACAAAGCACTTGGTATGACTAGCTCAGTTATGTGTGCTGGCCACCTGGTCAGTGTATGCAGATCAGCAAACCCCTTCTGATATGTAGGATAGAAAATATCTGCATTCTTCCTGTCTTTCTTCTAATGAACATCAGTAGCAGTTCTCTTCCTAGGTGTCTTTTTCACTGCTCATGCGGATGTATACCAATTGTGAAACCTCAGTGCCTTTGGTTTTGTTGATTCCTCTTGTTTCCAAGCTACCGGAAGAGGAATTTGCTGAACCATAACCTTTTTATAATCCTCGTTTTCTGAGGAAAGCACACAAGAAAGAACCAAATTCAAGTTTAAAAATGTCACATTACCTTCTAATTATCTTCCACATTTTTTCATTATGGTTTTTTTATTAAAAATAAGAGCAATATTTATATATGAGTAATTCTGAGCATGTTCTTTTCAAGGCCCACGCATTTCAGCATAATGCATTGGCTCCTAAAGTGAGATTGGATTGAGTATATGATTCTGAGCTACTACAAAAGTGAAACACCATGCGGCAGAAGAATGAGCCTCTGAACCAGATTATATATTTTGGTCAGATCATATTCCTTGGATATGTATTCAAGGGTGATCCTTTAATGTATTTCCATAGTAGTTTTGCTATACCTAGATTTTGAGTACTGATGAACATTTCAGTTGTGAGGCTTGTTCTACATTGTCTCTGTCAGTCCAATTACAATTAATGTTTATTCATGAAAATCTGTAGTAGTTTCTGATTCTTGCCCAAGCTTCTAACATTAGTCAAGGGATACCGTAAGATTCTTTATTTTGCCAACTTTATAACAATCTGTCTGAATTTCCTCTTAATCACGTTATCTTCTTTCTTTTCCCCATGTAGGCCCCAGGAGGCCTAATTTGGTGTATTTTATCCTCTACAGTGATGGCTTTATGCTTAGCTGAAGAACTGACTAAAATTAAAAATATAAACCTGTACCATCAAATAAGGAAGTTACTAATAGGTGTATAAGTTCACCAAATCATTTAAACACCAGAAAGTGTCTCTAATACAGTTGCTATCTGTCAAGCAGACAACACCAGAAACCACACTTCTAAAATCTGTGACAAATGTTTTCAAGAGTTACTGTCTTTTATTCAGCATGACAATTGCTTACTACAGAGTGTCTTGAAGACTCAAAATCGCATTCTCTGCTGCAATGCAGGCTGTAACTAATAGGAAATAAGTATTCTCTGCAGTCTTTGTCCCAGCCAGTGTTGCTAATGTTTATAAACGTATACCTATGTTCAGTTATCTTTTTTGGATAATTCTAAGAGAATGACAGAGGCTGTCTGGTTGTTTGATTATGTCAGTTGAGCCATTTCAAGGCAATATTTTTGCTTTACTTTTTTCAAGCAGTATTACTATAGTTCTGTAACCAAAGGAATTCTTCTGGTGAATGAAGGTAGATGGTTAATGCCCTGAGTTTATGCCCTGAGTGCATAAAGAGGTTGCAATTGCTGTGAGAGGACTCACTTGAGACCTTCACTCACACAGCTGCTGCCACTGGCCCAAGGTCTCCGTTTTAGCTCTGGCCCAGGCCATTAATCTCTGTTTGAGCTCAGGTGTAAGGGTCCTTCTTGTCATTGCCTGTTTGTTGGGGTGTTAGTTTGCTTAGTTTTTGTAGTTTAAACTTGGATCTGTTGTCTTTTCTTTGCCTGGTGATGGCTAGATAGTTGGTGAAACAGTTTTGTCATCACAGTCCCTGTTCTGCATGCCCTGCTGTGGTGTGGTGGCACTGCACCTGCTTGCTTGCCCATACTGTACTCATCTTCAGTGACCAGCCCTGCTTGAGCTGCTTTTTGACAACTTAGAATCATAGAATCATAGAATAGTTCGGGTTGGAAAGGACCTTAAGATCATCCAGTTCCAACCCCCCTGCCATAAGCAGGGACACCTCACACTAAACCATGGCACCCAAGGCTTCATCCAACCTGGCCTTGAACACTGCCAGCAATGGAGCACTCACAACCTCCCTGGCCAACCCATTCCAGTGCCTCACCACCCTAACAGGAAAGAATTTCTTCCTTAGATCCAATCTAAACCTCTCCTGTCTAAGTTTGAACCCGTTCCCCCTTGTCCTGTCACTACAGTCCCTAATGAAGAGCCCCTCCCCAGCATCCCTATAGGCCCTCTTCAGATAGGAAGGCTGCTAGGGGGTCTCCACGCAGCCTTCTCTTCCCCAGGCTGAACAGCCCCAACTTTCCCAGCCTGTCTTCGTATGGGAGATGCTCCAGTCCCTGATCATCCTCATGGCCCTCCTCTGGACTTGTTCAGCCTGCTAGCTACCTTAACTTCCTGGCTTGGGTTTACTTTTCTTTCTTCAAATAGGAAGTCTGTCTATAAAACGCAAACATAGTGAGTCTCCATCTTAGATTTCATTGTGCTGTTTAAAAATGAGAAGAGAAACATGCTCCTGATTTTGGACGAGTATGGGCATATCTCTGCTAATTTGAAAACCGCTGATGCAGAAATCTTAGCAAAATTAGCCAATTACTTTTCTTTACTGACTGTATTGATGAGTGATTTATTTACTAAAGTATCAGCTTAATATACTGAGCATTGCTCTTTCAAGCCTATTACGAAAGTATTAAACTGGAAAATGTTTCATAGTGAAAAATTGCATAATGTCCTATTTTGGTATGTTGGAAGCGACAAATGCTTGTTTTGCCTGCTCACTTTTAATAAGAGTATAATACTGAAGAAAAACCCTTGGTGTAACCTTGCCTTGTCTTTTTTGAAACTTGAGGCTCTTACCATTGACTGTGATGGATACAGAACTATGCCAAAACTCTGTGTTTTTCCTGTATGCTCCCAAATTATTTCTTCTAAAGCTCTCTTGCTCAACACCTCAGAATAGAGCTAATGAAACAAGTTCCCTGTCTAAAAGCCTACAACTAATTATTTGTTTGTTCTAAATTTCCACAGTAGCTTGTGAGAAAATAGAGAAAGAAGGGATGAGGGAAAGCAGTGTGAGTAAAATAAGCAAGAACATCTTTTGCTAGAAGAATCAAAGGTACTGGATGTTTTCTTATCATTTAAAAGGTGGTTTTTCTGACAAATGATATTGGTTATGCTGCCCTGTTTATCACATTTAATTCTGAAGGAAGTGTTGGAAAATGTAGTGCAGTGTTTTGTTTTGGAATGCGATAGAACGTAAGATGAGGTTTCCACTTCAGTAGAGCAAGTCAAAAAGTGAAACCTAGTTATCTATTCTGAGAGCAGGGCTCTGCTTACTGCAGAAGTGCTTTATGGGTACTAAAGGTATTTTAGGTTAACAAAACTAATTTAAGCATGAAATCTAGAGGTCACAAGACAAGTGTGGAAGGAGTGCTGTCATGGGGAGCAGCTGAGAACTACAGCTGCATACCCAGGAAGTATAATGTATTATCTGTTGCCTCTCCATCGAAAGGTGTAACTCTGGACCAATGCTTTGGTTTTGTTTGCTCTGTGGCAGTTTTAGACAGCACTTCCAAACTTAAGAAATGCCAAAAGCAGGAAAACAAGGCAGCTGCTTCTAAGACATCTAGTTGAAATTATTGCTAAGGACTCTTTCCAAAAGCCATCTCCCCTCCTGCCATACACGCTGGTGCTGTAGTCTCTGCTAGCACACTGTAGTGATGCTTGACAGAGCCAGCAAAGCCTGAGCATGGCTGCAGGGCAAGGAATCAGGCTGGGACTTAGCAGTCCATTTTTAACCCCAATTCGGTGCCAGAATAGGTAGGTTTTTTACTAAATAAACCAACCAGCTATTAACTGGTAACACTTTACTGATCAGTGCTTGCAGAAACAGGACTTGTGAAATTTAGACATGAGAACTTCTTTCCTCAAGTAAGAACTTTAACCAAATTAATCCTGCATTGCTATCAGTATTTGGTGTGCACATTGATAGTATTAGAATATCTGAAGGAGGAGGGTAAGGAAAACTTGGTATGTGTTTGGGTACTGTGTGTTCTTCATTGTAAACTTCTCATTATCTCAGCCTAGTCAGTGACAACAGAAATAGGAGTGGATTACTAACTGCTGCTTTTAGCTAAGCTGTTTGACTTCAAAATTGCAATACAGAGGGTTCCTTCAGCCAAAGGCTTATTCAGGGTGAAGCAACATCTTTCTTCAGTGCAGCAGGATCTTCAGTGTCATTGGTGTGATTTCAGTGGTCCTAGATGAAGTGACTTATCAAAGTAACTTATGAATCGACTCAGCTGCAGCAAAACTGATAGTGTTTGGCAAACAGAGACACGTATATTTCACCCCCTCTTGTCTTGCAAGATGGGACTGAGGTTCACAATTCCAGACTGTGAAGGTCATAGGTTGTGTTTGTTCTCATTAGAATTGGGTCATTACAGTTTATTTTTATACCTCCTATTTCTTATCTTGCGAGCATTCAGGCTGCTTATTAAACAAAGTCTGCATGGGCTACTGACGGAGTTAGAACCCAGCCACTGCATGGGTCTTAAAAAAGAAAGAAGTGATCAGCTAAAAACCTATGTTTTGAAGGAATTCAGTTATCTGATGAAAAAAGTATGCTTTTCCATGATGGCTTTTTAGTACTTTGATAGTTGTCTATCATTGAATTTAAGTACAGAAATGCACAAGTAATTAATAAAACCTGACTGTAAATATTGTAGAAAAAGCAATTCTGCAGTTGAAAAAGATTATATTGACTTGCTTTTAGGGAAGAACCATACATCTATGGGTAGTTTACTTGTCCTAGCTATCTGTGCCTTTCAAGGCTGACTACTTTGATAAATGTAACTGTTGTTATTTCAGTATTATCTTGAACCTCATTATATGGATCATCTACGAATATAAATGTACTTTTAATACAAAGCATGTGTTTATAACTTTTTGTAAGCATGCCCCTTTTAAATAATATTAAATGATGCTCAATGATTCTGAATATCCCAGGTACACTGAGAAGGAAGAACGGGATGCTTTTGTTACTGCAGACAAGAAACATCCCTTAATGACATTGCTTCTTGCTCTTCTAAAACTAAAGAAAGCTAGCAATAATGAAACTTAAGAAACATTTCCAAATATGTGAAATGGATTATCTGTCACTACTATGTGTCCAAACCTTGTTTTCAAAGTCACTGGACTTAGACAAAACTTAACAGGATGGGAGGAAATGAGTTGGTGTGCATGAGGGAGGCAGTAAAAGCTTGAAAGCAGAGCAGAAAGTATGGAAGCAGTCATTTATTATGGTATAATTATAGCTTGATAAACAGTTATTGAACATAAGCCATATTTTCCCTGTATTGTGAGAACTCAGTACTTCAGTTGCAAAAATAGATGCAACTTTTCTAACATCTAATGGTTTGTAATGAACTTTGGCCAAACTTGTTTGCTACTTCAATATTTGTGATGTAACAAGCCTTCACAAACCATAATCATGATATAGCACCAATAACAGCATGACTTCTACAAATGCCTCTAAAGTGCTAGTGACAGACTTAATGCTGCACTTCAGCACTGTAATGGGAAGTAACTTTATTATATGTCAGCTACCATTTGAAATAGAATTTAATGGTGGATTTAAGACTTGCTGTAAGCTGTTACAGAGAAGAAGGACATAGTGCTTCCAGCACATTGTGGCAATACAGTGAATATGCACAAAGAAACTATTTTAAAGCATAGCTATTGCTATGCAGCTGAAGAAATAAACTCCCTATACTTTAATTCCCATTGTTTGGAGGGAAAGTATATAATCGCGGCCAGGATGATAGGTGTTAAAAGGAGGGGTACAGACAAACAGAATGCAGCACTCTCAGAAGAAGCTGGAGGAAGAAAGAAATGTTGATGCATTTGAGAAAGGGACCTGTGTATCCTATACCTAGGAGCCATTTAGAGTGAAGATGCAAGGTGCTACTGCAATACAAACGTGAAAGCTTCTAAGTGAATAATGTTACTGATTTTTGTTTTATTTAAAGGTACAATAAATGCCTTTTATAGCAATGTATCAGTAGACTGAGAGACTTTTATATAAGAAGAAAGTGCTTTCACTGACGATTTTTCTTCTTGCATTTTGGTTTGTATTGTGGACTAGAAGGCCAAGTTTCCAAGAGAGTAAGATCAAATATCAAATTTGTTCTAGAGAGGTCAGTTCCAGAAGAACTTAAGTATTCCTACTGAAATTAAGCAAACCTTGAACTCTTCTGTTTGAGTCAGGAATGCAAACCTGCTGGTATGTAATTTAAGATCAGTTGCTTAAATGTGGTTTTTTTGAGACACAAAGGCAAACACTGTGAAAATGTAAAAAAGTAAAACTCTCAAATTACAGAATGATATCATTATTTTGGATCCTGTATCTGACTACTACAAATATACTAGACAGGTGTATCAATGGGATTGTTATTAAACTTAGCGCAGTAGCTTGTCTTTACCAGTAAGATAGACCAAGCCCTTAAATCTAAGATTTCTTCTCAGTGTTTCCCAACAGCTCTGCCTGTGCACATCATTAATCATTTGACGTCAATGACTGCCTTAGACTTCCACCTTTATAAAGCATCAAATGTGTTTAACTGAATGGTCACTTTTGCCACTATTCCATTCAACAGGAATACGTGCTGATAAACCCCTGAGCTTTCTCTTCTCCAGGTTCTATCTGTAATAGGGGGAGTTTTTTAAAATATGAAATCCATGTAAGATGCTATAGGAAGTCAGATTACTGAGGCCAGCAGTGTCTGGAGAAGCGAGGTACTCACAAGACTCTGGGCAATGACAACATGCAGGATTCATTGTTATCCTCAGTTGTCACAACTGCCTTAACACAGACTACTTTTATACAGGAGGACGCCAGATTTATCAGCAGTTCAAGGTACTACTTGTACAGAATTTGCTGGGATGGAATTAACTTTCCCCATAGAAGCATCTATAGTGCTGTGCTTTCTGTTTGTGGGTAGAGTGGTTTTGATAACAGAGCAATGTTCGGCTATTGCTGAGTGGTGCTTACACATCATCAAGGCTGTCTCTTCAAACCCCTCCCTGGCAAAAGGCCACCAGCCTGGTAAGAAGTTGGGAGGCTGGGACAGCTGCTTCAAACCGGCCAAAGGGATATTCCATAGTATGACATCATGCTCAGTGTTGAAAGTTAAGTGGGGTTGGTTGAGTGGAGGTGGTGTTGGGGGAGGTGGAAACGTTATTGATGTATTTGATTGCACTTGGTATTGCACTTGTTATTGATGTATTTGTCTCCTGAAGCAACTGCTGTGCGTACAGAGGTCATACTGCCCTGTAAGCAGCTGGGCATTGTCTGCTGATGGGAAGTAGAGAAGAAATGTTTCTTTCTTCCATGTGCAGCCTTTGCTGCTTTCATTAAAGTGTCTTTATCTTGACCCATACTTCTTATTTTCTTCCCGTTTGTTGAGGGAAGTGAGAGAACAGCTTGGTAGGCACCTGGAAGCCACCAAGGCCAACTCACCACACTTAATATAAGTAATATTTTAGTTTAAATACATGTGAAAATGAAGTTCTGAATTCTTACAGCAGGTAGAGACCAGTAGATATCTGTTTGCTTTAAAATGTGTCTATAATTAAAGGACCCAGCTAGGAGTTTGTGGAGACATGCTAATATATATGCAGTACCAGTGGACTTAAGGTGACTGACTGCCAAGGAAAAAAATAATGTACCTTGTTTACAATCATACTTGCTTGTCTATTGATCAGCATTAACAGGGTGAGAATAACATACGCTAGTAATTTCTATATATACGTTAGTATGATAGTATCTAATATGCTAGTAATCTCTAGTTCCTTCGTGATTTTTCTATTAAATAGGTTGGTACTTGTCAAATGAAGTGCATTGTCAGATTCAATTTATAATCTGTCAAATGTGTACTCACTTTGCCAGTGTTCAAAGATGCTGCTAACTTGTGGTACCTGAGTCCTGCATATTGTAATGCTAAAGCTGTCTATGTTTAGTATAGATATAACCAATATTAACATCAAGGATTTAACTCTAGGTGGCAGTTTATTCCTTTTTATGAATCAAGGCTTAGCACAGTATATTGATCAGCAAGCTTGTGTAAATGCAACATTATAAATGCTGAAAGAGAAAGCAAACCAAGCTGTGCCAACAGCTATTCTGATTTTTTTTTAACTGTATGTCTTCCTATAGGTAGGTCATTGTGCAAATGGGGCTCACAGGGCATGGCTTGAATTTTACTGTCCTGTAGATTACTTTTCTCTAGAAATCTGAGCTGGCTGAGAAGTGCCTGATCCTGTCTCCAAAACCCTTCTGCCAATTATTCTTCTACCAAGTTTGGGGTCAAACCAGTCAGTAACTACTAATACGTTGTCTCTAATATTCTTGCTACTGCTAATTCAAGTACTAGATGTTGGTTGCTGCTCCTGAGCAGCCTGCATCCATTTTTACAGCCCCTTGCTGGGGTACTTACTGCTTCAGGGTAACCTTTTCTTCTCGCTTTCTGCAAGCCATCTGCACCAACACTGTAGATTCACAACAAACTGTTTTGTCTGGTTGCACTTGCTGAGCTCTCTGGAAAACTGCTTCCTTTTTAAGGGATAAGACTTAGAAATGTTCTTTAAAAAGGAAATGAGACATGTGAATTACAAACAGTTCAGGGGGAATGAAGATCACCAAGTGATGGTATAATAACACTGTATTGTTCTGATCCAGTTAAGAGGCTGGAAGGACTCTTACCAGGTCACTGACATTTTGATGCAGAAAATAATTGAAGATTGGAGAAGTTAGGAACGGCCCAATATATAGGCATTATGATGAAAAGTTATTGGCACATTTATCTATCACTAGAGTTGCAAAAGAAAACGAGCTTTCAGCACTATTTTGGCTCTTTCAATTTTGTGCTTTGCCTTTTGATTTTGCAGGACAGTGGTAAGCGTTCGTTGTGTAGCAGACAGTCCTCACAAGTCGTACACACCCTCCTAAGTATCACAGGATAAGCCATACTACTACAGTCTACATGAAAGCTATACTCCAGTTACTCCTAAAGGTCAGGTTTACTGCACACATCACTAAATGCAGCTTATGTGCTTAGGGAGGCAAACTGTCTGGGCTACATAATTGAAATAAGTCAATGAAGGCTTGAACAAATATGGGTATATTCCCTACTGACCCCCACAGTGCTTCAAATAGGTTGCTATGCTATGCTCATCCTCAGCAGTTTGCCACCAATGTGGTTTCAGATGGGTCTAATAAGATGAAAACAAATGTAAGCACCAGTGGATGGATGGCTGTAGAAAGGATGTTTTCATGTGAAGAAGAAAATAAGAGCATAAAATAATTCAGGCTGCAAAATAGGCCCTATGCCCTGCTCAAAGAATGGTCAGCCAGGAGTCAGGCCAGGTTACTCTCTGCTCTGCAGAGACATCCATTTTGCAAACTGATGACTTTACAGTTGAGTTACACATGCAAAGAAAGCCAAGAGAAAGGAACTGATCTCCACCATAGTCTTAAAAATTTCTTCCTGTTAATGACAGCATAACTCATAATTGAGAGAATCAGTGGATACTGTGCTACTGGTGAGAAAAAATTTCCCTCTTAACACATTTTCCCTTTTCTCCTACACACATCTAAGCTATATGAACTTTAATAGTAGTCTTACATGATATGCTATGATATTTCAGGCATATACACTTGAAATGCAGTAATGTGCAAGAGCTCTGATTTTCAGTTGAAGAATCTACAGTGAAAATCCTGGCTCATTTGGTTTTAAATTTCAGAACACCTTTGCAAAACCATCTTCCACTGGCAAACATCAGTATAAGATATATTGGCAGGCAGGTACAGTGGAAGGGCATGACTTGTAAAGAACCCCAAACAAAACAAAAACCCCTAACCAAACCACCCAGATAATAAACTCCAGCAGTTCTTACTGAAAGACCAAACTCTCATTTATCTTCTAAGCTAGGTATTTATTTAGATGAAGTAAAACAATTTAGTTCAAATGTCTGCCTGGCTACAGAAAGCCGTGCTTTGTGAAACACAGCTGAAAGGAGAGGAGATGTTCTAGTAACAGCTTCTGGACTGAAAAAAGAAGAAATAAAATCAGCTAATCCTTTGGATTTCATTGAATCACAGAATCATTTAGGTTGGAAGAGACCTTTGAAATGATGGCGTCCAGCCGTTAACACTTCCAAGGCCATCACTAAGCCATATCCATAAATGCCACATGCGTATGTTTCAAACACCTCTGGGGATGGTGGCTCCGCTGCCCTGGGCAGCCTGTTCCAATGCTTGGCAACCTTTTTGGTGAAGGACTTTTTCCTAATTTTTTAATCTAAAGCTCTCTTGGCGCAACCTGAGGCCATTTCCCCTTGCCCTGTTGTGTGTCGCTTGGGAGAAGAGGCCATCACCCACCTCACTACAACCTCCTTTCAGGTAGTTGTAGAAAGTGATAAGGTCTCCCCCTCAGCCTCCTTTTCTCCAGGCTAAGCGACCCCAGTTCCCTCAGCTGTTCCTTGTGAGACTTGTGCTCCAGACCCTTCACCAGCTTCATTTGCTTTTTTGTTGGAAGAAAGTGAATGCAGTGTGATATATTCTCAAGCACTAAGCATTTGATAACTGGGAAAGTTACCGATTTGCCTGGTCAATTGTTTTGTGTGTGTGAGGCTAGAAATGAATAAATATCACTTTCATAAATGACTGCATAAATAGTCAAATTCTTGGTATGGCTCATCAAAGGAACTAATCTAAGTAAGCGATACCTGAGGAAAAGTAAGAAATGTATAGTGTGAGCTTAAAAAGGAAATCAATAGAAAGTAGAATTAAATGTTTGAAGTTAGGTTGAGGGGAATTAACTTGGTATACTTTGAAAGTAGAAGCCAGAGAAGGAACTAAAAATTCCGAGAAAGAAACTGTGTTTCAAGTTTTTTATTTGGCTTTTAATGGATTCAACAGCAAACGATCCCATCCTGCTTTAACTGATGCCAGTGACAACATATTCAGTGGCTTCAGCTGTGGCCAGATCAGCTTCACTAACTCCAGCATCTTTAACTGAGGGGAGAACAGATGTGTGTATACTGTACCGAATCCATATGCAGGGTGTACCATATGCTAGCTGTTTAGTTTAGCGTTGATTGGGAAAAATCCTCAGACTGAAATGTTATTTTCTTGCTTGTCATAAACTCCTTTTGGGACAGTAATTCGGACCTAATATACTTTCGGGTGGTGTTCAGTAGTGCTGAAATTAGCTAAATATTCAAAAGCTAAATATTGCATTCAAAAGCAATTAAACAGAGGTTAGTAGAGAGTCTAGGGAACCGTGTGTGTCTGCATTACAGCTGATCTAATCCTGCTACATATCGTGGGTTTTGCTGATAAGATGGACAGTTTCTCCTTTCTAATTAAAATAGCTTCTTGAAAGTAATTTGAGTTTTGGGGGAGCTGTATGTATTGTTTCACAATGCAGTGTTGCATATTCATCAGTACCCAGCCCTAAGCCTTTTTCCAATTGAGGTGAGCACGATGACGAAGGAACATAAGAGATTGCTGCCAGAGAATATGGGAAGTAGTCCCAGCAATTGATATGTTTGGTTTTCATTTTACAAGTCAGAAACTTTCTGTGGGTGACCATTGAAACCGTTGCACACAATCTAGGTGCTTTAAAGTTTGTTCGGGAATGTGTTTTCATTTTAAGTACTCCTGTATTTGAAAGCTTATTGGACTATACACAATCTAGATAGACGAGAGACATGGGCACCTAACTGACACATTGGGTACCTAAAGTCTGACTTAATTTCCATTGTTTCTGTAACTCTTGGTTAATGCATGCAGTCACCAAACTCCAGTGAAGGTCTGATAACTAAATCCTGAGGGATCGGAAACACATGCTTTATTTTCTCCAAACATAGACTAAGAAACACAGTTCAGATGTTTACAGAATATTGCCATTTATTAGCTTCTTTCTCTCTCACCCCCACAGCAGATGGGAACATACTTGGCTATTCGATGTGACACTACTGACCCTGATGGTTTATACCACCTCAATGGGCTTCATACAGAAGCAACTGAGACCCACATGCATATCCTGCACTCTAATACTTCCACTATAGGGTGAAAGTGGCAGGACACAAGGCTGCAACAGACACTTGAAGGAGCAGTGACGTCTCAGTTTTCACAGCCATTTGCTAAGCAAAAGTGTGTCATTGTTTAAACGATAGCTGTGAATGCTTATGTCTTTCCCTATTTCCTTCATAAGCACATATTAGTTCTTAAAAACGTATATAACTGGCTTTTGTCTCAAAAGAGACAGTTAAGTAAATAGACATCTTCCAAAGGGTAAGGATCTTCCACCAATTCTACCTAAAACATCTCTAATAAGCCTAAAACAAGCTTTCCTTTTTTTTTTCTCTCACTTTAGACAATTCAAGTCAAGGCAAGATATACAATCTACTTTAATCATTAATTCTTTATGTGCAATCATTCATTATCTCTCTTTCCAAAATCCTTTTTCATTACCATTAGATGCTGGGAGCCTTAAATGTGGCTGTGGAGGCCTTCTTTTGCGCCCCGAGCACTGAAAGCACCACTGGTTCTCATAATGGTGTCATTAAAGGTTGGCAATTTTGTTCCAGTGCATTTAAAAGCTTTCCATATGGCACAGTGCTCTCCTGAGGCTCAGCGACTGCTGCTGTTTGTTTCTATGTTTGTTGTGAAAATATTGAAATCCTCAATTCTCAGGCTTCTGGCTCAAAGCTTTTCTTCTGTCAAAGCGTTTCTTCTATCTCTTTTTTCAGACCTAGAAATTCAGCTAACTCCTTTCGATGAATGCCTTTCTATGTGGTTATACATAACGTCACGTAGCGTTTTCCTCAGAGATATGTTCTAAAAGAACTGTGGGCCAGTTTAGGCTGTTGAGTGCAAGCTCTAGGTGCTACTTTGTCAGTTTTACCAAGCGTGTGCCTACATAGGGATGTGCTAGAAACTTCATTCCCATAGCAAAAAAACCTGATGGTAAAGCCCGACTTACTGCCGACTGGATTTCCCTGTGATTATCTTTTTAGAGAAGTTAAGGGCCCCAGAGTTGGTTTTGTTTAATGCATTCTCATTTTAAAGCACATTATAGGTCAGAGCCACTCTAAGCATTAATATTAATTGCAGCTATTTTATTGTTTTATCATTAATTGCAGTTATTTTATTGTTTTATCATTACGATGACTCGTCAAAAGAATGTCAAATCCTACTGATTCAAGTGCTGAAGCTGCAGTATTTGCGTTACCACATGAAGAAGACATGTATTTTTTTTCAAAGGGCTATCTAGGAAAGGCACAAACTTCCATGGAAAAGCTAATTGTTTTTAAAGTGACTTGGTAGTTATTTTTACACTCTCCTACATCTTAGACTGTCTTCCTTTTTCCCTACTATTTCCCCTACATATTCTGTTAACAAAGAAACTCCCTGAATTCACACTATTACATAAGCACACTTCAGGAACTTGTCATCATTACCCAGAAATAAGTAGTCAAAAAAGTAAACTCAGCTTAAATCAACAGAACAAGTCTCCCTCTTCTTCCCTCTACGCTTCATTATTTACTATAGCTACCACTGTACCTTTTCCCATGCTGTAGAATTCCTCCAGAGGTGTACATCCTCAAATAAGTTTCCCGACGTGAGAATAGGAAGCAAACTTCTTTGAGCAGACTGATTTTCCATGGCTCAAAATGAAATCTAGAAGGAAAAAAAACAGTTTGTATTCTAAAAGAGCAAATGAAGTTTAGAATCTGATACAGCTTTCTCATCTGTTCTTTAAACATTACTGTGGAAACACTATGCTGTGTTATCTTCTGTCCAGATCAGTGCTCTTAGCATTAGGCTATCCATTGCATGTAATGCTGTGGTCTCTGTTATGAAAATAAGAAGCTGTAATAGACTTTTTCTGCCTTTTAGGTGAAACTATGACAGGCTTTGTTGTGATAAAACTGTTTTGTGGATTGATTCACTTATTCTCCTTTTTTATTCTTTTTTTGCCTACTGTTGCTAATATAAATTAATAACTTCTATTTAATAATTGCTGTGACTGTTTTCCATACAAGTGTGGGATCTTACTGGTCTTAGGGCTATTTCGCTAATACAAAATGTTGAGACATAAAAATTCCAAGAGCTGTTGAAAAATAGGTTTAATTTAAAAATATTCTTTCTGAACAATAAATAATTACTAATTCTGGAATGGAGACATCAGCTCTTTCTATGAAGAAGGACTTGGGCATTTCCAAACTCTTTGTTCAGATACAGAAGATACAGGGAGAAGGAAATGTCTCTCTAAGGCAGTGGGAGTTATTAAATGCAGGCTCCAAGCAAAGCAAAAAAATTGACCAAAATGTAGTTGTTGATATGCTTATAGAAAAGCAGAAGCAGATGCCTAAAAGCAAAATGTCTGGGCTGTGACCTGAGCTACAGGTCAAAATAGAGGTATAGGTTCAAGTATTAGGTCTTAAAATATTCCGACTCACTCTAAAAAGTGGTATTGGTTTTTGTCTGGAATGATGTGCCTACCGGGTTCTCAGGTATCCCCAGAACTTCTCAGTCATCATCGGCACTCGAGCCTGTTCAAATCCTGTAGTAGTTGAGTACATAGGCCTTTCTGAAAATGGCCACCTTACACCACCATCTCCATGATTCAAAGGGAAGTTATTTTGCCAAAACAAAGCAAGTATTTTACCAGTGTACCTCACAGTATTATAAAGAGAAATAGAAGGCGACTTAATCAATCTGTCTGAGCAGAGCAGGAATACTATGCTAGGTCTCCTGCAGTCTCTTTTGCTGTTAATTGATTCCAGTGTTACATTTGGCTTTTTCATAGCAGCATGAAACTACTAACTCAGGCTCAGGTTATACCTCTGCCCTTGTTTCAAAGTAACTTTACCTAAATATTTTGTATTTCTTGCATTCTTTGTGCCCAAGCATGGTATTTTCACTTCTGTAATAGCATTTCATCCTGGTTTTCATGTTTCCCTGCTAATCTCTCAATATAATTTTCAGTTCTGATCTTGTCCTCTAGCATACTTATAATTCCTTCTAGGGCTTTCCCTCAGATATAATAACTTACTCTCTATTCCACCATCCAGGCTGGGAAAGACATAGACTGGAGCATGTGACAGGCCACGTTTCCATCTACTATGTCCCCTCATTTTGCCAGACAACCAGGTACAAAGATGTGTTTAGGTATCTACCCAAACAGGTTGCACCAGGTTTTGGTATCTGTATCTGGACCATGTTTCCCCTGGTTCCACAAAAGAGTATACTGGAGAGTGTGATCACCTATTTACACCAAGATTTAGACATGTAGTTTCCTTCCCTGTAACAACGAAGCCTGTCCTACAGGAAAATAGAACAGTTTGACCAGAAAATATAATTTGAAATTGTTGTTTGCACTTATTTCTTTTTAAACACACAGTTCTTGGTTTAACAATTTTCTTTTGTTTATTTCATCATTACTTTGAATAGAAAAGTTAAATTAGGATCTCTAGTGTTTATCAGCCCTTAGTTATTCTTCAAACTTAGGTGTTAGGCATGCCTTTTCCCAAGTCTTCTAGAAAGTATTCTATCCTTCATGAGTTTCTAAATACACTTGATAATGGCCTTGCAATTATGTTGATCAGGTCTTCGTGAATGTGAGGAAGGTCATAAAATTGAGGCAATGTGAAAATTTAAGTACTCTCTTACCTGTTCTTCCCATGCTCTAACACAGAAACCTTACTCCTCTCTTACTACTATTAATTTTCTAGGCATTTGCTGTCAGTGGGTGGTCTTAGTAAAAACAATTGAAAGAATTAATGAATCAAAAGACCTTCTTTGTTCAGGAGCGGACCAAGGCTCAGTTATCACCTCAATATTGCTTGTAAAATTATTTCTTCTTTTGGCAGATCTGTGCTCTTTTATTCTTATAATTACAAATTAACCGAGGTTCTATTTTCTCCCTTTCTTACGGTTGTATTATCATATATCTGAGAAAACACTTGTTCTGCTGAAGTTTAGGCTTGTTTTTTTCTAAGATTGATCTTAGGTTAGTCTTTTTCTTTTAAGTTTGGTTTGGTTTGGTTTCTTAACATTTTTTAAGTCATTATGATTTTATCAAAACAAGCTCTGGGTCTATGACACTATTCTAAATCTCTAAAATGTCTACTTCTTCTAGCAAGTTACCTGTATAACAGCGATATTTCTGTGATATCACCTATTCCTGTGAAGCTACTTGCATGTTAGGTTCCTCTGTGGTAAATGTTGTTATCATAAAAAAATCCAACACGTTTGTAAACTTTTCTGTGCAGTGATTTGAGTCTGTTTCATTCCAGCATCCATTTGCCTTCTGAGTAGAATACTTAGGATATTTTAAAGGATAGTGCTGTTATTTCTGTGTCAAAAAGCATTCCCAGCCCAACTCAGTTTACTTCTGGTTTAAAAAGCCATAGCCACAATAACGGAACTGCTAGCTTATTTCTCACTGCATCACTTCTGTCTGTGAAATAGAATCTTTAGACAGATCTAATGGCTCGTGGAAAATAAGCATTGAATTACTGGGCAGTATTGCTACATTAGTGTAGTGTTCATTTCACAATGTGTTTTACTTGAGGTAAACTTGCATATCCTGAGCCATTTTGTTCATGGAGCTGAACATTACAGAAGCAGCCTTATGAGAAAACAACAATGAAGAGCACCATTTAAGCAAATGGTTCATTTTATCTTTGTTTTGCCACGTCACAATTCATTGTCCGTCCTGATGGTGCAAAACTAATTGTCCCTTATCACGGTTACATTACCTCCAAAGGCAAATAAAATTAATGCAAAGTAAACATCACCATGATCAGAGACTGACTGATTAAAAGGGAAATAAGCTTGTATGAAGCTGATGCTGAAACCCACAACAGGATCTCAGAATTATAAATCACTGAGTTCTCCAGGTTATAAGCTCCTGTTCCAGTTCATTATCCTGCATTCTTTCCTTTAACCGTGGGTGTCCCTTAATGCATTGCTCTCCAGTGATTAATATGACTGATGAAAATAAACTATGGAAGAGCAGTGTTGTACTGCATTACTGTTTACTTCTTTACAGCTTTTAAAAACTGTGTTTGTTCATAGAGATAAATCAAACCCTTGTAAGCTCTGTTCTGTATGGGAAACTATCGTGTCTCACTATGGAACTTCCAAGGGGAGTCCCCCACTTTCAAGGAATTATACTCTGAATTGCAAAATGTCCAGCCTTTTTTTTATTTCTTCCCATTAGTATTCAGTCCCTTTACCATGTTTGCAGGAAGGTCCCCTTTGAGTGTGGGAGTTATAATTCTTTCTGCACAGCTCACACGTTAAGAAATCTAGACCCTAAATTCCTTCTAAGAAATCTAAAATAACTCTATCAACAGTCGATTGCTATTGAGTCAGAATGGATCAAGGAGTATAAGACACGACTATTGAGGGCTCGGGATCGTCATTTCCTGGTTTAAGTTTAAAAAATGAAATTGTCTGACTTCATTTAATCCCAGTCTTCAGAAGAGTGCAAAAACCTTCTTGGGAAAAGGGACATTTCAACCCAAAGAAAACCGTAGATTCAGTCAAAAGTTGCAGTTAGTTTTATGTAAAATGTGGAAGTTTGTATTTACATGGGGTTTGAAGACTTGACAGTTACTCTGCACGGGGTAATTGAGTTTTGCTGACTATGATTCCTAATTAAACGGTTTGGCTTAGTCTCTAGTAGGGAAAAATGTCTAAGAGTTGTTAAAACTCACACAAAAGCACAAAGAGCTCAGAAATTGTGTCCTGTGAGCTCATACACTGACACCAACTACTGAAACAAGGGGGTACAGAATTACAAAATAAAATGCAAACCCCTTTAGAATTAGTTTTAAGTAATGTCAAGTTTGCTGGCTTTGTAACAGTAGCAAAGGAAAATTACTGAGGTGCATGATACATAGAGAAAAAAAATAGAGAGCAGTTAGAGGACAGAACAAGAATCCTTGTATAAGATAAACCGTTGTAGTCGGCGTTGGTTTAGGTCCTTATGACCTTAGTACAAAATTAAGTACGAGAAAACAGGATAGAAAAACAGGACACAGGGATAAGGAGTGTCTGGGAACTGCATGGGCTACAGTTAAACTAACTGATAAGTAGGAGGCTAGGAGGATTATTATGTCTCTGGTGCTAATGAACCACTTAGACTGGTATAAACATCTACTGCTCGTGCTTCAGAGGCTGCCTGGAGTGATGAAGATTGTTGGAAGAAGTAAAGGACCCTCAGAGACCAGCACCACAATTCTGTACACATGCGGGGAGCTTTCTGGAAGATGATGTGATCCATACGTAGCCTCATGAATATGTATGTATGTCCAGGGACTATATAAGGATGGCTTGTGTGGCAATACGTGGACACACGTTAGGAGGAGTTATCCCCCGTGCCTCCTGGCACTGCAATAAAGAATACCTGCTTGTCAGCTGGAAACCTTGGTTGGCAAGTTTGTTCCTGGAGTTTTTCTCCGAATCACTACACAGATATGTAGAAGACTATTGCAAAGAAAGAAATAACTATATCCTATGTGCATTGGTGGTTGGACATGTCTGGAGGTTAAATTGTGAGAGGGAGTACTCACATGAATATATACATACCTGGAGGGCAGGGGAAGCAGGAGCTTGTCTTCAAATTATTCCTGGACGAGACAAAGCCTATCTCTTCTCAGCAAAAAATGCACTAGAGATGACAAGGTTAATTAGGTGTATCTACAGTTAATATTTCATATATGGCATATTAAATACCTCAAAGAGAATGCATTAAGACATTGATGTGGGTGTCTGAGTGAATCCAAAACACCAGGCAAAATGGGAATTGGGAGCCTCCATTCTCTATCTGAACACATGAAGCAACAGTGAAAGACACAAGCTACAGGATGGAGTTATTTGGGGAATCCAGTGAAATATCGGTATGCAACTTTCTGAAGGAGCAGTTTGTGGTTGTAGGTCATGTTCTGTTCATTTCACGTGCACTTTCTAATATCCAGTACTCCAAACAGCAATCTGCGTCTCTTAATATGTATTTATATATATAAAAAAAAGAAGTAGCCTTTCATAAGCTGAGGGTCTGCATGGCATTCACTGCTAGTTCCCAGAAGCTCACCATGGAGGCTGTGTTGTCAGACACTAGCTTTGAGGGTTCCTTGCTAGGCACAGGGAAGTGTTCCCCTTGAGTCATCGAACTGCGCTTCTGCAAGAGAGCAGGAGAGAAAGTTTAAAATAGAGAAGTTCACTCAGGGTGAGGGTTACCAAGAACTAGAATAGATGTCCTTGGAGGATGAGTAATTGTTGTCTTTAGGGGTTTCTGAGAGCAACAGTAAGGCAAAACCTCTCTCAAGTATATATATATAATATATATATATATATGTATCTGCCAATACGTGGCTGATGTATTTTCCTGATACATATTTTATTTTCTAAAATAAAGCACCTGTAACATTTTCAGAAAGGAAAATGCATTACATTTGATATTGTTGTCAAAACAATAGTTGAGGCGTCAAAGTACTCCCAGTTTATTGTATTTCACACAAAAAACTAAGCATGTAATAAAGATGAACTGAATTCTTCGATCTGTTCAACTACTTTTCAATCAGTTTCACCTTAGAAAAACTGTAGAACAGAATTCAAAATTAATTTGTTGCCAGTGGATTTCTATAGCCATATCATTATGGTCACAGAATAGCATCATCACTGTATGTAAGATTGATAAGCAACCACAGCTGCATTCCCTGCAATTTCATGGGTAAAGAGAAACTTCTTTCAAACAGCAAGCAACTCATCCTGTAATGAGGGAATTTATATGGGGCAAACATATTTAGAGAAACATAGAATAGTAGTTTGTGTTGGAAGGGACATTCAAAGGACATTTCAGATAAACATGTTCTAGGTTAAATGCAATTTCTTACTTGTTAATGCATTATTGGCCCACTCTGAAAATCATAGAATCATAGAATAGTTAGGGTTGGAAAGGACCTTAAGATTATCTAGTTCCAACCTCACACTAAACCATGTCACCCAAGGCTTCATCCAACCTGGCCTTGAACACTGCCAGCAATAGAGCACTCATAGCTTCCTTAGGCAACCCATTCCAGTGCCTCACCAACCTAACAGGAAAGAATTTCTTCCTTAGACTCAATCTAAACCTCTCCTGTTTAAGTTTGAACCCATTACCCCTTGTCCTGTCACTACAGTCCC
>NDXB01002375.1:128323-138920 GCA_002631895.1 Agapornis roseicollis | reverse complement strand
GGCTGTGGATCAGCTGGGGAGCAGGACATGCTCCAGGAAGTAGCTGATGGAGTCCCAGTGCTTCCAGAGGAAGAAGAGGAAGAGGACGAGCAGGGCGGTGCTGAGGATGCGCATGCGGGTCTTCATGAGCGGGGTGATGAAGTTGGCGATGGTGGAGACGAAGACGAGCAGCACGGCCATCAGGGCCAGGATGACATTGATGAACTTGCCCAGCAGCGCCCGGGCGTTGGCGTTCTCCACCCCTTCCAGCTGCACCACTTGCTGCTGCTGCTGCTGCAGTTCCAGCTTGGTCACCCGCGTCAGGCAGGACTCCACCGCCTCCTGCAAGGGACAGCACAGCAGCAGATGGACCTCATCTGCCCACCCTCCATCCCTCGCCCCATGGATGGAGGGTGCAGAGGGCTCTGAGCCACCACGCTCCCCTACCTGGATGTCCCGTGCCCTCTCGTAGGACTGGTAGGCCACCTTCTCCTCCATGCTGGCCAGCTCCTGCTTCAGGTTGGTCATTTCGTTCTGGTGCAGCTCGGTGAGGTCGTTGAGCTGCTCCTCCAGGCGCTCGTACCTGCACACAGGGGTTGAGGGGCACTGGGGCAGGCAGGTCTCCCCATAGAGAACCTCTGCCCTCCTTCCCCGGGCACTGGGGAACCCCTCTGGCCCCACCTCACTCCTGGTTGTAGCTGGTTATGGTGGCCAAAGGGATGGGCCTGGCAGGAAGGAGGGCAATGGGGATGGCAGCTCCCCATGGCCCTGGCTTAACCAGACAAGCCCTGTGGTTCCCAAAGAGTCATGGAATGGTTTGGGTTGGAAGGAACCTTAAAGCTCCTCCAGTTCCATCCCCCCTTCCACTAGAGCAGGCTGCTCCAAGCCCCTGTGACCCACCTGGGTGATGCGCTCCCACCCCGGCACCTCCCCATCCCTACCTGTACCGCTCCTCCTGCAAGCACTGCGTCATGTAGGTGTAATCCCGTTGCAGCTGCGCCTTGAGGTCCTCCATGGAGTCCTCCAGGTGCGACTGGCTGTCCTTGATCTCCCGGAGCTCCTCCAGGATGGTGTCGAAGTTATTGTGGTGGCTCTCCAGCGTGTTGCACTTGGGGCTCCCCAGCCCGCCAGGTCCTGCCCCGGAGTTGCTGCCCCCGGCCGAGCCGGAGGTGGCACTGGAGCACTCGTCATCGCTGCCGTACTTGGGGCTGGAGACCAGCGTGGCGCTGCCGCTGAGCGCGCGCGAGGCCTCCTCCGGGTGCCCGTCGTCCAGCGTGTCCTTGAGGTGCGCGATGTTGTCCGCGCTGCCGAACTTGTTCCGGATGAGGCTGGCGAACTCCCGCGGCTTGGAGACCACGGCGGTGTGCGTGGCCTGCGACAGACCCGAGAGCCCCCCCTTGACGCCTTCCACCACGCCGCCGCTGAAGCCGCTGATGCTGGAGCGAACGTTGGCACCCACGTCCTTGAGACCCTGGTGCATGTCCCGGAAAACATCCTTGGGCTGCCGGGAAGGGCCGTTCTGCTCGATCTCCTTCAGCTTCTTGTGGTAGTGCTCCAGCTTCTTGTGGAGCTGCGCGATGGTCTGAGCCGACTTCTGGTTCTTCTTCTCAAAGACCTGCTTGATGCGGGACGCCTGCTGCTTGTCCGCGTTGTTGGCCAGCTTCAGGTACTCAGCCACGTTGTCATCGCGGGCCTCCTGCTCGATCTTGATCTGCTCCGTGATCTTGAGGATCTTCTGGTGCAGGTGCTCGATGGCCGCTTTCGTCCTGTGCGGGTCGGGGGTGCCTTCGGGGACATCCAGGCAGACGGTGCCATCGGTGTCGCCGTGCCCGGCGGCGGAGGGCAGGCTCAGCGCGGTCACATCCCCCTTGTCCAGCTGCGGGCAAAGAGAGAGCAGGGGGATGCTCACGGGAGAGAGGCAACACCCTGGGGAGAGGGTAGGAGGGGGACGGGAGGCAGGAGAGCAGCTGACCAGAGCAATGGGTGCATCACCAGCAGGTCCTGGGGGGGGGGTTCTGTGCTCTGGGGAGGCCCCCCCCGCAGTCCAGTGTCAAACCTCCACCAAACCAGTGGAGAGCGCAGGAACTGAGCAACCTTGGAGGGGTTTTAGTCTCGTTCTCAGGCTTTGCCTTTTAGCCTCCTGCATGCAGCAGAAGGGGAACTGCCCCTGCCTGGTTTGTGGGTGTTGCCTGGACCCCAGGGAGCAGCAGGCTGCGGGAGCAGGGACTCCTCTGCTTGCTCTTCCAAGGCCAGGCCCCTCCTGCAAACACAAGCTGCTGCCTGGGAAGCTCAGGCACAAACCCATTCCCATCTTACAGACAGAAGGAGTGGAGCTTTGGGAGAGCTCCTCACCTGAGGCCACGCTTGCAATCACCGGCAGAGCCTGGACTGAAAGCCAGGTCCTGCCTCCCACGCTCCGACCTGGCCACGCTGCTTGGAATGGGAAATCACTGAACCTTCCCGGTTCCCGGGGTTCCCATGCAAATCTGTGGTTGTATAAATGGCTCCTGGCATCTAATTAAGAGCTGCTTGAGAGTTAAATCCTGTTGGCAGACCTGAATTATGTCTAATTTCCATCACACTTTCCCCGAATGACCCTTTAATAGGGATAATGCTGCGAGATCATTACTTAGGAGTGTGTTATCACCAGGAAATGCCTTGTGCGGGAGGGAGGAATGTTCTCAAGATGCTGCTTAGGAACACTCTGGTCTGCAGCAGGTCCTGCACGGGGTTGGGAAAAGGAGGAACAAGCACTGGTGCTTCCTTGCATCTCCTCCTTCCCTGGTGCTGCTGTCCTGCTGGGAGCCTGCAGGCTTCATGCCAGGGTCTCAGTATGGAGACAGAGAGTTTCACTTGGGTTTCTTATCAAAGGGCAGAAATTAGAAGCAGGAAACAGACTTTTTTGCCCAGATCTGCAATTCTTTGTACAGGGACAAACCAGGCAGAAGGAAAAGGCAGTCCTGGAGATGCCGAAAGGGGAAAGCCCAACAGGGGCACTGAAGGGGAGAAGTTGCTCAAGCTTTGTTTCCAAAGAGGCGAAAGGCTTGGAGTCACCCAAACCTTTGCCCCTGCAAAGCTGATCTCTGGGGGTTATTCATTGGAGCATATTTGGGAGGGTAGGAGGGGTGGGGAATGGCACGGAACCAATGCTGCTGACCCATGCTGACGTGCCTGGGGTGAAACCTTCACCTGAGCCCCACTGAAAGATCTGCTTGCCCTCAGACACACCATGGGAAAGCCCCATCAGGTTACTGCTTTGAAAACAAACCCCCAAGAGACAATACCGATCTCTGCAGCATTACCAGCCACTGCCTGCTAAATCCCAGCAAGCCTCAATGACTGTGCAGTGGATTTAGCAGGGGGATTAATAGAAGGCACACTTTCCCTACATGCAGAAAATCTGCTGCTTTGGCACAATGAAATGAAAGGGCTGCTTCCTAGCACTTGTTTTCCAGGCAGGAGAGCAGGGGCTGATGTGGGATGCGGGAGGAATGCAGGACACAGGGAGAGAAATCGTTCTTATCAACAGAATTCAACCCAGGGAAGCTGAGGTATGCAAAAGGCTCAAGCTCAGGAGCTGAGCAAACGGGACCTGGAGGGCCACGCCTGGGCACAATCATGCAATGCTGGTTTCTTTGATGGAGCAAAGCCTGGTGGCAGGTGAGGAGCCCGTGGTTGTGGCCCCAGCACAGGGCTGTGGGGTTCCTGCACACGCAGGGCTGGAAGGGATTGAAACCCATTGCTAACAAATTGCACAATCATTGCAGAGTTCAGCACAAAACTCCCAGGACGCTCCCTCATGCCCTGAACTATTCCAGTTTCCACCCCCTTCAGCCTACTAGGAAGCGCAGTGGATGAGCTAAGGCCGTGGCTCCGGCTCCATATCCACCCCGAGCAAGGACTTTCCCTACGAGGCGTGACGATGGTTCCAAGCTGAAGTACAGCGTGGGGATGAAAGCTGCATCGAGCACCATGAGCACCTTCAAGCGTGGAGAACACAGTTCCCACCGAGCTGCCAGGGGATGCTGGGCAGACCTGAGCTGGCCCCTCTTCCTCAGAGCACTTTATGGGCACAATGTGGGACAGGATCCAGCCCATGGGCTGATAACTGCAAACCAAAGCCAACGTGACAGGGGCTCTGGGCGTCCCCACGTGCATTCACAGCCGGAGCAGAGCTCTCATTCCCCGCCCGACCACGTTACCCATCCCAGGGGTTGAAAATAGAAGCAGGAGCCCTGATTCACACTTCCCAGCCTCTTCAAGCCTGCAGCGTGGACCCGAGCAGGTGGCCCTGTGTCCCCTGCGTGCTCCCCTGCCAGCCCTGCATGGACACAAGAGGCCGGCAGCAGCTGCCTCTGCTCATTCACCAGCTTGGGAATGCTTTTCCTTACATAATACAGGCAGGAACGTGAAGGGTTTCAGCTCGCAGCGGAGCTCCCACCCCTGCGCCGGCACGGACCGGCAGTGCCGGTGGGTTTCATCCCCCGAGCGCCAGCAGCAGAGGTAGGTAAAGCCCCCCGCGGCTCTCCCTGCCCATCACCGCCCTCCCCACCCCCAGCATCTCCAGCACCTACCTCCATGGCCGGCAGCGCTCGGGTCCCCCAGGGCTACTCGATGTGGGCAGCTCGGCCGTGTCCCCGCTGCATCCCGGAGCCGGGCAGTGATGCAGGGGCAGCGCTGGCGGCCATGGGCGAGGCACAGCGGCAGCTCCGGCAGCAAAGTTTGCGGGTAGCAGCGAGGGGGGCAGAGGAAACCCCCGGTGCAGCCCCCGTCAGGGATGGCCCCGTGTCCCCGAGATCGAGCCGATGGCTGCGGCGGGATCGCCGAGCCGGGAATCGCGCCAGCGCTGTTTACAGCTCCCAGCGCCTGGAGCTGGCAGGGCTGTAACGCAAACCCCCCCTCGCCCCTGTGGCGGGGTGCTCACACGCCTCCAGCCCCATACGCTGCCTGTGCCCTGACGCAGGGGGTCGGGACGGGCTCCTATCATCTGCTGTGTCACGTACCGGGGCATGGAGCTCGGGAGAGGCAGGAAGCACAGCCCCGGCTGGGACCGGCACACAGGACAGATACAGTCACCAAGCAGGGATTGGGAAGCCTGAGGGAGCTAAAAGCTGCTTGTGCCAGGACCTGGTGGTGTCTTGGCCAGCACCGTGCAGTGGGGTGGACCCGGATCCAGCCCACTCACACCATGGAGAGTGATGGGGAAGGTTGCATCCAGCCGATGGGAGAACAGGCGATGCCCAGGGAACACATCCAGCCGGCTGAGCAGATACAAGTGCTGGAGATGTTAAATGGGACAGCCAAAAAGCAAGCAGCAAGCTCTGGGTCTGCAGGAGCTGGTGGCAGTTTTGAGTCACCCTCCAGGCACCGCAGTATTGCTGGGGCCAGTGGAGCTGGTGGGGGGTGAAAGCGAGATTCCTGGGTGGGAAAGGAGACCCAGAGCTGTGGATTTGAGCCCAAACCAATGGGGTTGCACAGAGCAGGGTGATGTGGCCACTGCTGCAGGACCAAGCCTGGATAAGAGCGATGGAGGGAAGCAGAATTCAACCCACAGACTTAAACTGTGCCACACCAAAGCCCTCAGTGCACAGAGCTGATGCTGGGGCTCTTTGAAACAGTCATAGATCAGAGCAGCAGCGCAGCCCCAGTCCAGGGGCTACACGAGGAAGGGTCATTTGCAGCTCTGGTTTGAGCTGTTTCTCATTAAAACCCCAACCAAACGACGAGACAACAGCAGCTTAGGAAGCATTTCCAGGCACACAGTGAATTGTGCAGGCCGGACCGATGAGCTGATCGTGACCTAGATGCATGTTTAATGGGGAAGCCTGTGCTGCTCCCACCGCTGAGCCGAGCCCAGCACCGCTCAGCCTCCTGCTTCCCATTGCCTCTCGGGCTGCCCCTACATCCACCGATGCCCTGGGAGGGGAGCCTGCTGCCTTGGAGAGGCTCTAGGTGCAATGCTGCAGGTCTGAGCAATGGTGCTCAGTGCTGCCCGCACTGGAGCTGACCCTGCCCTGGCAGGGATGGATTGGGAAGGTTTGGTTCCACAGCTCCACAAAAGCACCATCCCTTTGGTCCCTTCTTATCCTGCGAAGGGAGCCTCCCTAAACCTCACCAGAACCACCAAACACCCTTGCAACACCGCAGAGCTTCCCTGCGGGAATGCTTCCCTTGCTGGGCTCCGATAGCTCCGGAGCAGGGGCTGCCTGCGCTGCTCAGATAACCACAGTGATGTGGCAGGAGGAAACCGGCACAGCAGCAGCCTCGCCAGGGCTGCTCGGAGCCAGGAAGGCATTTCCTTGGATCACCTTTAGCTCTCACAGCCCTGGACACAGGAGCAGGGAGGAGGCAGAGCTGGAGCAGGCTGTCATGGACCGATCCCTGATGCGAAGCTGCCAAAGTACAGTTCAACACCAGGAACTAAAACCCTTGGATGCCTTTAGCCCAAGCTCTGGATGCTGCGGCCCCAGCTTCCTGCTCAGGGTATAGATGAGTATCAGGGTTTGGATGAGAGTGTTTGGGAGCAAGGGACAGGCTGCACCAAGCACCCTGGGTTTCTCAGTCTGTCCCCTCAGGAGGACAGGATCTTGTAGGGCAAAAGCCTCCTTTCCCCATCTGAGTGAGCAACCTTTGTGCATGCCAGTGCTGAACCCCTTTCCCTTACGCTCGCCCATCAGCAGCGGGTATGGTACCATCCATACCCAAAGCACAGAGAAGAGCAGATTGCCCAAGGAAGTCACAGCCCCCAGGGGCAGGAACCAGCTGTGCCTACCATGAGGTGCTCAGCCTCAACAGGGAAGGGTGAGAAGGAGCAGGGATAGTCCTGGAGCCACACGGACACTGCAGGTAGGGTGGGTTTTGCCGCCTGGCCAAGCCCTGGGCTGTGGATGCCTGTGGGCAGGTTACAGAGGGACATCATCTTCGGGTTAACGTCTCTCATAGCATCCCTTCTTGTTTTAGCTCAGGAGCCAGAGGTCACTTCCCACCACTCTCAGCAGGGTGGGAAAAATCCCCAGCTGCACAAGGCACTCTGGAAAACACCCTCTGCTTCCCAGCTCCCCCTTTTGGGGCTGCCCCAAAGCCCATCTGCTTCCCTCACAGCCTTTTGGGGCTGCCAGGCACAGCCCTGCTTCCTGATAAAGGACTTGATAAACGCCAGGATGCTTGGAATGAGACTGCTATTCCTTGGGCACCTCAGGCAGCTGCATTCAGAGGGAACTGCCTCTTCCCAGCTCCCCAGCACAGGGGGAATTTTAGGAGCAGCAAATCACTGCAGAAGCAAGAATGGTGCCTGTTGATACCCCAGCAAAGCAGCGGTGCAGCATCCTCCCTCCCTTTCACATGCAGAAACCCTGCTGGGATGGCAAAGAAAATCTCTGGATGGGCACAAAACCACTGCACATTCGATGTGTGCTGGTGCTGGGAGGTGCAGAATCCAACCCTGAGCACCTACAGAGCCCTGGTCCGAGCATCTCGACCACAAGACGGATCACTGGTGATACCACACGACACAGAGCAAATGGTAGGCTTGGGCTTTGCCTTTACAGGGCGGCAGCTGCAGATGGGCTCAGCATGGAGAAGCAAGGAGGAATTCTGGCTGAGCCGCACTGAAGTGCTCTCAGCCAGGCTGGGAAAGCTGCATATGGATTATTGGGAGCCAGGACACTGCTCCTGAGCTTCACATTCCTGAGTGCATTTGGTGTCCAAAGCCAAGTGGCTTCTTGGCCAAGATCTCAACCCTTGCAAGTGGGCAGCTGCATAGAGCCCAGCAGCAGCCTGACCACTGCCTGCAGCTCCTCACCCCGTATTCCTGGGCATCCCGAGTCCTTGCCTTGCCTAAGGAGAGCAGAGGGGAATACTCACGAAGACACCCAGCAGCGAATTTAGGAGCAATGTCCTTTTCCCAGGGCAGGGTTCGGGAGGATGCAGCTCTGCCATGAGGATGCTCTGGTCACCCCTGCAAAGCGCCTGGCCGCTGCTCCGGGAGGCAGCCGCATCCTCTCCCTCTGCCATGGCTGCGGCGAAGGGGCCGAGGATCGCCCAGGGAGTGCTTGCAGAGGAGGCAGCCGAGGCTCTGAGGCAGCCAAGCACAAGCAGCACAGGCTGGCGAGCAGGGAGGGAGCCGGGAACAGGCTGGGTGCCACAGGGGCCGGTCCTGCTCCTCCCCAGTGCGCTGGGAGAACAACAGCACCGCCAAGTGCTGCCTGCCCGGGCTGAGCGGGGACGGTGCCACCATCCCACGGGGCCCTCGGGGCAGCAGGAGGGGAGCGGATCCAGATGGGAAGATCCCAGGATTCATCCCTTGGGCTTAGGGAGTCCCTGGCTGTGCCCACCCCTACCCAGTGCTCCCTCATCTAACACCGCATCCTCCAGGCTGGGGGCTGTTCCTTGTGCTTGCAGGTCACCAGGAGGGACAGCTCTGCGGGGAGGGCTCAAGGACCATCCCTCATGGGTGAGGCTGCTCAGGGCCCTGCTGGCACTTGGAGCATGTGGACAAGCCCCCACTGCTGTACAGGTAATGGCACTGCCCTTTCTCTTGCTGGGGACAGCACTGGACCCACCAGCAGCACCCCCAGCCCCTGCTGTGGCCAGGTTCTGACCCCTCTATCAGGGTGTTTGGGAGGCTTTTTGGCAGGTTTTGTGTGCTTGAGGGGGGAGCAGGGAGAGGCAGAGCACAGCGAGGCGAGGAGAGGAGGGCAGGCACAAGGCAGGACCCTGCTTTGCTCATCCTGACTCAGGAGCCAAATCCTGCTCTCAGTGATAACCCTGGGGTGGCAGGGGATGGGCAGAGTGGCACAGAGCAAAGTCATGGGCACTCACTCCTCAGTCCTGCCCTACCCACCTTGTCCATCCATGCTGACCCCCAGCTGCCTGCTCCGTCTAAATCACCTGGGACAGGCGGCATTCCCAGTGCCTGCCTGCATGGAGCGGGAGCTGCTGGTGGGCTGGAAACAACAGCCATATGTCAACGAAGGCTGAGGAACACGCTGTCTTTTGCTAGGGGGTGAATCAGTACGAGAGCTTGATATTCTTCTTCAGCTGAATTAATTAAGCAGCAATCTCGGGTATCTTTGTCTTCACAGCTATTATCTGCTTTTCCCAAAGTGCTCCTCAACGCATCATCCCAACGGGAGGGAGGGAGTGAGTTCCCACCACCACCCTTCACTCACACTCTCATTCCCCTGTGACACGTGGGGAGGTGGAGAGGTGGGAGCTGACCTGGACACGATGCTCTCATATCCCCAGATCCGCGATGCAGCCAAGGTCAGTCCTGCCCCCCCAAAACCTTTAGGGCACCTGTAGCGATGCTCCCGACTCATCCCCTTGGGATGCTGCTGAGGGGTGTGGGGCCAGAGGGCTGCAGGCAGCACAGCTTTAACACCACCATTCCCTCTATTCATGTTTGCAGTCACCACTGGCCTATTTTAGCTCCTTGCCCTGGGATTTTAACACCAGAACTCGCCTGGAGTTTGGCTGAGAGGGAAGGATTCACATTGCCTCTGTCAGCAAATCCTCCTGGAGAGATTCAAGGGACTTCCCCAAACACATGGAAGTGTTGGCTCTGGTTCCCAGCTGGGGAAACTGAGGCAGGGAGTGAGGGAAAACCACTGCTGTGAGTCTCCTGCATGGGTTAATGTGGAGATCGCAACCAAAAGCAGTGAGACTTGAAGGTCCCGTGTCCCTTTAGCTGTGCCAGTGTCGCGGGGTGCTCAGCACCCCCAGAAAGCAGGCTGCCTGTGACCCGTTCTGGGTAACCAGGGCTGTAGGAGGTGAGAAAACACTTCCTTGATCTGAAACCGATCAGATGCTGGTGGAGCTAGAGGGAGCAAGGATGAGCTGGACATTCTGTAGCCAGACAGGAAAGGCCTGGGCAGGGGAGATGAGCTCTGCCTGGTGGCCCTGAGCTGTCCCACGGCCTCTCAGCCACTGATGGCCACAGCCACCCAGGACGATGCTCAGGGGCTGTGGGTTTCTCACTGCTGACTCTAATCCACCTCACCCCGATATAGCCACTGACCCGCTGGGCAGCTAAATATAGCAGGATGAGTCCTGCCCTGTGGCAGCAGGGCAGTGGGGATGGGGCCATAAGAGCAGCTCCAGGACCCTCGGACCACCCCCCCAAGGCTGGGTAGGCGACAGAGGTGTGAATGGAGGAGACAGGAGCAGGGAGACGGGGCACTCAGGCCGTGAGCTCTGCTCACAGCCTCGCAGCAGCCAGACCTGCCCGTGAGCCCAAAGCAGAGACGTGGCATGAGCCCCCTTTAGTCCCCCCCGTTCCTCCCTTGTGTCTCACGGGAGAAGCATCCTGGTCGAGGCGGCTCAGGGACGGCCCGGGGGTGCCGCGGCAGCAGCTGGTGCTGTCACTTGTGAGGGACAGGGGCCAGCTCCGGTCCCTCGCATCCCTGGGGATCGCTCGGCGCGGCTGAGACCCTCCCACTCGTGACCGCTGTGAGCGGACCCGGACGGGGCGGGCGCAGCGCAGCGCAGCGCTCGCTCCCCGGTGCGGTAACGCTGCCCTCTAACGGCCGCCCCGCTCCAGCCCGGCCCCACGGGCTCCCCCCGCGCTGCCCAGCGCTGGTTTCGGGGGGCTCGGAGGGTGTCGTCCCCCCCCCCCCCC
>NDXB01002375.1:101819-127350 GCA_002631895.1 Agapornis roseicollis | reverse complement strand
TTACAGTGACAGGGAGAGGGAAAGTCGGGGGGGTGGGGGGGGGGGGGGGGGGGGAAACTGGGTGCAAACTCAGCGCTGGGGTCTGGCAGAGCACAGCCACGCGTGCTCAAGCCTGGCAGCACCATCCAGCCCTGAGGAAGAGGGCAGGAGGTTGGGTTTCCCGAGGGCTACAGGAAAATAAGACAGCCTGACAATATCACCCAGCTCCTGTTTCTCTAAATAGGTTATTTTTCCACGGCCTCACAAAGGCCCCAGTATCGCCTCTCTCCTTATTACTCTTTGTGTCATATGCAGTTAATTATTCATCCCCTTTGTGCTGCTCCGGGAGCGGACACGGACCCAGGAGCTTCTGCTTTAGCTCACAGCATCAGCCAGGGGCTCAGAGGGACCCAGCTCCTTTCAAGGCCAGTGCCACAGGCCAGAGGGATGGAATTTTGGCTGCTGGTACCCAAATTACCAACCCGGATGGCTCCTGGCCCTGCTCAAGAGCCTGGTCCAGGTGCCGTGTGCCAGTGGGGAGAAGCAGGGACTGCCAGGGAGGGGTCAGGGTGTCCTGATTTGCACATGGTAAAGGGAAATAGAGGGACCTGGGCAGCAAAGCCACTGATTACAATGATGTGTTTATCCTCTGGGACCAGATTCCCACATCCTGGCAGTGGCCCCGTCCCCATGTGGCTGTGGCAGAGGAGCAGCACTGGCACCATCTGTGAGCTCTGTGCATCAGCTGCAGCATCGAACCCCCCGAGTGAAAACAGCAAGGAAAAGGATCTGTTTGATCCTATTTCCATTAGCTCAGAGGGCAGCAGAAGTCTCCAGGTGAGATTTCCCCCTCGGTGCCAAGGAGAGACAAGTGGTTGGGGATCATGCGGGAAGCATCACCCACAGTCCCTGTGCCCCATGGGTCTCACTGCCTGGGGGCAGTACATGGACCTCAGCCGCAGCAGCTCTGCCACCCTTATGCACAGCTACTCCTGTAACAGCCACCAAGCCAAGAGCCCCCTGATGGGTGCCAGGGCCTGCCTGGCCACCTCTCCACCCTGAGCCCTACAGCTCGGCCAATTCACTGCTGTATTTTCAGGTAAATTAAAGAAAACAAAGGAGAGCAAGGCCTGGATGGAAGCACCGTCCTCTCTGCCAGCTCTGCATGAGGCTGCTTTAGAACCCACTTTGGACAGGACCCATTTGCAGCTGCTTGGCCAAACCTTTGCAGATACCCAGTGCTGGGCTGCCTGGGCTCCCCTCCAGCCCCATGCCGGGGTCCCGCTGGGCACAGAGCTCCTGACAGATCCCTTCCTCCTTCCCACAAATCCCACTCTGGGAATCGGAGTTGGCCACGTCCCTGCCTTCACTTCTCTGCAAGAGGAACATCAGCTCCAGGACCTGACCCACTTCCAACCAGGGGCTGCCACTGTTGTCGTGCACACCCAGGGCCACCGGCGCTGCCCTGAGGGACCATCTCCTCCCGACAGCATCTTGGGGTGCTCTGCACCCATCCTGCCACAGCCCCCAGTGTGTGCTTGTGCCCCCACGGTACCTTATCAGCCAGGCACTCGGTGTCTTCGGTGAGCAGGTAGACGGCCCCGCTCTCGGCCAGCAGGATGGCAGTGTCGGTGGTGGAAGAGGACCTGGGCCGGCCCTGGTGCTGATGCAGGATGGCCGTGAGGCTGCTGTCCTGGGGGGCCTTGCGGAGGAGATGGGGGCTCCCCTTCTGCGGCTCCAAGGAGCCGCTCTTGGCGCGCCGGCTGCCGCTGTGCAGGCTGGTGCCGCGCTTGATGGAGGGGCGCGAGCGGATCTGCTGCAGCACCCGGTTGAAGGCGGTGGGCCGCGCCGGGAGGTCGTGCAGGGACACGGCGTAGGACACGCGGTGCATCTCGGGGGACCTCTCCTTCTCGTCGGGGGAGTCGTGGTCGGAGGCGGCAGCGGCGGTGGCGGGCGGCGGCACGGCATCCTGCGAGCTCTGCTGCTCCCGCTCCCGTGAGCGCCGGCGGCTGTGGAAGAGGTGCTTCAGGCCATGGCCGAACATGGAGCCTTCGGAGAGCTGCTGGATTTTCTGCGGGAGAGGAGAGAAAACAGCCCCGGTTACTGCCGGGAAGGGACCGCATCGCCCTGCTCAGCACCCACGGCTCCGGTGGATGGGGCCAGCCCCAGCACCGAACCGAAACGCAAAGCTCCTGGGCTCAAAGAGCTCCTACAGGGCTCTGGTGAACCCACAGCAGCCCAAAGGACCTGGGGAAGGGAACACTGCTCAAGCACTTCACTGGATACCCATGGAGAGGTATTAAGCATTAGTGGCCATTGGATGGCACACGGGGCTGAGCGTGGTGGCCTGGGACATCCCAAACGATGCAGCTCCGACAGCATTCCCCATGCTGGAGCAGCAGCTACCCCGAAACACAGCAGCAGAAATACCCTTGAGAGCAATGGGGGTTACTCCCAGCCTTGAAGCCTTGGCCAGAGTGCCAGGACCAGCCGCTCACCGGAACAGGAAGGATCAGGGAGTGCTTTTCCCTGAGGGATTTTCCATGGCTCCTGAGCTCAGCACGGACCAGGCTGGCCTCGCTATTCCGGAGGTGAACCCGCACCAAAGGCAGTCCCCGCTGAGCAGCACTGGTGTCCGGGGGCACGCTGCTCCCCTGGGGATTCCTGTCCCAGGGAATTCAGGCTCGTTTCCCACACGGCTTTCCTCAGGACAGCTCCTGGAAGCGGGCTGACTGCAGCCGGGTCATGCAATATGGATGTGGAACGGATCCTGCTCACGTTACAGCCGGGTCACTCCAGAGCAGTTTCCCTGCAGTCACTGGAATGCCCAGATTTGCATCCCCAAGAGATCCTGGCTGGCTGCCCTCTGCAATCCCTTGTGCTGTGGGCAGCAACTTCCAGCACCTGCAAAGAATGGGTCCCGGATCCCAGGGATCCTGGATCCCAGGTCTATGGCAGCTACCAGGCAGCAATGAAGTGATCTTGGGACAATGAAAGAGCCTCTCTCCTCCCAAAGCATCCGCAGCTATCGGGAACCCAGCACTTTCCAAGGCACAAGTCTGCCCTGCTGCTCTGCCTGGAATGTGGAGGGAAGCCGAGCGCACTGCCTTTGAGGACGCCAGTCCTGACCCTGCTGACGTTCAGGGGCATCTCAGCACTGATTTACTGTGCCCAGGACTCTCCCCAGGGATGCTGGTTCCTGGAACTGCAGCATCGCATTTACTGGTGGTTGAAAACCAGCATGAAATGGGCCAGGGCTGGGAGCTCCTTGGCAAAGCAGCAAGGTTTGAGATGTGACCTCCAGGAGCTGCAGACCATGGAGGATTTCATGGCCAGAAGGGACTCAATCCTGGGCACAGAATCATGGAATCAAGGCTTGTGTTGGAAGGGACCTTAAGGCTCATCCAGTTCCATGGGCAGGGACCCCTTCCACTGGAGCAGCTTTCTCCAAGCCCCTGTGTTCAACCTGGCCTTGAACACTGCCAGGGATGGGGCAGCCACAGCTTCTTTGGGCCTCAGTACCCTCATAGTAAATAATTCAAGCCAAGAGTTCCAAATCCATAAGGGCCTAATCCTCATCACACCTGTAGTATTGGCAAGGAATCAGCAATCAGATCCTGTGTCACTCAACACTTTAATCCTCTTGTTATCCGTTCCCAGTGAAATTCCTGACCTCTTGGTTTTTCCTAGGAAATATATAATAAATTGACGGTGGCGAAGTGCTACTTTGGGAAATAGTGATTTAAATTTTATTCTATTTATAGAGTCTCTATGGAAACGGAGGCAGCATTAGGTAGGTAATAGCTATAAACCCACAGATTTCTCCCATCAAGGCGATGGCACAGTTAGCCCTTTGGAAGGTCTCCATGAAAAGAAACAACCAACTTCCTTCCGTGAGTGTAACCAAAATGAAGGTGAAGCAATAATAAAGGAGATAGAGGAGAGGAGTTCTCCCTCCTCAGATGGGTTCTGGGACTCTTAAGAGAAGCCCCTCGGGTCCTTCCAAGTGTTAATGAAAGAGCCTTTCATGGGCTCTGCAGGTGAGACTCCCAGTGGGATGGGAAGGGATCTGCACAGGGAAAAAAGGGAGGGAAGCAGAAAGAGGAATCCCAGCATCGCTGCTCCGGGCTTGAACCCCACCTTGTCAAGCTCAAGGCTTTCCTACATTAAAGAGTTGTTGGGAATGGTCACCACAAACAAGTGCTTTTGCAGAGCACTTGCTGATGGAAAACCTCTCTTTTCTCACATTACTCCAGAGTTATTATTGCACTTCCAAAGCAGTGGCATTTTTCTGGCACGAAACCACTCGTGGCTCAGAGCAGAGCATCTGCACGGGCTATTTTGGAACAGCCATTGCTTAATAACTGATGCAGGGGATACAGAGACTCATTTCTCAGTACAGGCAGCTGTAAAGCACTGAGATTGATACAGAGATCGCTTTACTTCTGTTGTCTTTTCCTTTACTGCAGCCAGGGTCTCCCACTCGGCAGCAGGGATTGTTTCCATGGACTCAAGAGGAGCAGCTCCTGCTTCATGTCCCAGGTAAGTGGATCAGTTCTTGAGACAAACCAAGCCTGACCAAGAGCTGAAAAGCACCAAAGCAACAATACCTTGCAGGCAAACAGTGGCTGCTGGGTCTGGGACACTGCTCTTTGGCAATGTCCCACAGGAGAGATTTCTAAATGCTCGTGGTGCTGCCTGTGCCCACTGTGCAGGGATGCGCATCCCTCCTTCCCACTTGGGCCATACCTGGATCTCCAGGGCCGGCATTCCTGCTGCTGCCAAACAGCCACACAGCCCAAAACCTCCCAGTTCCTCACTAACTTCCAGCTCTGCCCCGACATCCAAACCTCTTACTCAGCTTTCAGATGCACACAAAGAGGATCTGGTTGCCAGGACCTTATGGCACTGCCACACGCTGCCAAATCCTGCTTACTTACCATTGTGATTAATTATTCATAGCCATGGCCCGCCCAGAGGCTCCAGCCAAGGCTCTGCAGCCCTTTAAAGACAGCGCACAGATGCAGTGGAAGACTATCCCACCCCACCCCACCCCATCCCATCCTATCCTGCCTCATCTCACCCTATCCTATCCTATCCTATCCTATCCTATCCCATCCCATCCCATCCCAAGCCCTCCTGCTGCTTTCTCCAGCCGATCCTCCTGCGGGTCCTGGGCAGGGGTGTCCCCATGGGTGTCCCGCAGCCCCTTACAGCACATCCCGCTCCTCCCACTGCCACAAACACCAAGGAAAACGTGTGGATGCTCTAAAATGGAAACCCAAGCACTCCCCCACACACGCTTCTCCTCCCGGGGCCAGGATGAGAGAACAGCCATGTGACAAACATTAGTCACGTTGTGGAACGCTCTCCCCAAACGCTGTAGTGCCACGCAGCTCCCCAGCCACTCCAGAGCAACATCTGCAGGGCCAGCAACAGCTGCCCAGATGTGGTTCCGGCCATGGGGACGCTGCAGACCCCTGCGAGCTCCCCGCCTCGGGTGGCATTTCCAGGGTGAGATCTTTGCTAGCAGATTCCAGAGGAGCCAGATGTGCTCCTGGGGGGAATAAGAGCGAGCGGCAGCCCACGGCTGCTTCTCCCACGCCGTCACCTCTGCATCTCCCAGATTGATTGCTGGGATGCTGCGTGCTGAAAGGCAGTGGGAAGCAAGGATGGGGACCCTGGGGGGATGGCACTGTGGGCAGGTGGGCATGGAGCATCCCACTCCAATATGAGTGTGTGCCTGCAGGGACAGACACAGCTCTCGGGAGGGCAGCACATCCCGGCCTCATCTCCTGCCCTCTGCTGTGCCTGGCACAACCCCAGCGGGAACCTGATGTCCCTCTGGATGCACCCCAACAGGAGGATGGGATCCGGGGGGTCCTGGTGTGCAGCTCCACGCTGTGAGAGTGGGAACCTGCTGGGGTCCCTGCCAGCAGCCTGAGCGCTTTGGATGAGCAATGCCCCAGGAGATGATGGATGCGTCTGCTCCAGGGACTGCACTGCTCCTGCTCGAGCTGCTTGACAACAGCAGCTCCATCCCGCTCACCGCAGGGAGCCGGCTCACCTTGGCCGTGTCCTTCCCACACCAAAATGTGCCTGGATGTGTGTGGGATTAACTAGAAATGTACCCGAGGGCTCAGAACAGGGGCTGGCGACCTTTATGGAGAGGAGGAGTCCTCACATCCTCCCTGCAGCCTGCACAGGCACCAGCATGGGGGGTGTCTGTGAACCACATCAGGGGGTCCCCAACCCCAGGCACATCCCCTCACAGTGAAAGGATTAAACTTGCTGGGTTTGAGCTGCTATGAGGCAATGGGAGGTCAGTGCTTCACTCCATCCCAACCCCATATGTGCTGGGTACTGAACATCCCATGGTAGAACCTCCCCTTGTCTTTCACCCCCCTCCTCCCCAGGAGAGGTTCCCCAGCTCCAGGAAGCCCAGGGGATGTCCATGGATGTAGGGTTTGGGTCAGGCCCTGGGAAAAGCCAGTGGCTTCGGACTCCTGCTGTTCTTGGCTTTCAGGTTCAAAGGAGGAAAAGGTGGGAGCCAAGAAGACCAAGACAGTGAAACTGGAGATGGAAATGATGCCAGGCTTCAACTTTCAACCCTCGGCTCCTTTGGGAAAACAGAGCGAGAAAGAGAGCCAGGGCAAACATCCAGAGGTGCCTGGAAGTGGGAGTGAGGCCAAGAGGTGAACACCGTGGTGGTGGGACACCCTGGAGACCCCATGAGCTGCGAGAGGCTGGATGTCTCCTTCAGCAGTGCTTCGTATGGCTCCAGTCACTGTGCTGCAGAGCACAGAGATCCCCGCCACCTGATGTGTTTGTGAGCAGGACTGTGTCATGCATCCGCTCTGCTCCCTGCCAGAGCTCCTTCCTCTCCTCCCTAATGGAACCCTCGCTCTCGGCAAAGGAGCTGGAGCCAGGAGCTGCTGGGGATGTGCCGGGGTCAGGGGATGCAGACAGCACAAGGCAGGCTGCTGTCTCCAGGTTGCCAGCTCAAATCCATCTTCAGCTGGCAGCAAACAGCAGCTTACATCTGGTGTTTGCTCCCCAGCCACAGGGAGATGGGTCTTGGTGTGAGACACCAGGCACCAGCATGAGGACAGTAAAGGGCCCCACTTGTCTGAACCCTCCCCGTGGTGGTGAATGCTGGGGCAGGTCCAGAGGGGGTTTGGGGCAGGAAAGCCTTCAGGTTCTATTAAAGATGCCACCAATTGTAGCAACAGGAGGCAGAGGCTGACTCCGCGGTGGCTGTGGTGGGGCCAGGCAGCGCGCCCGGCTCCGCTGTGGCACCTGCGGGCAGCACCAGGATGCAATTCTTCATGTATCCTGCCTGGCACAGCAAGTCTGAGGCTTCCATCCATGAGGGCAATTAATTGCTGAGCTACAAATGCGTTAAAGGTGAACAGCACAAAGCAAACCTGCATTAGGGCATCAATAAAATCAATGGGTGTTTGGCCACTGCTCTCGCTGCGAGCTGGACCGGGCTGCAGACCAGGCTGAGCATCAGCTCTGAACTGGATGCGCAACCAAGGAATGCTTGGCTCCGTGGCCATCCCCTTTGGAAGCTGCAGCTCCTTTTGCCCCATGCTCCCACCCCATTCTGACTCGCTGTGCAGGTGAAAAGGGCCCACATGGGATGGAGAGAGGCTGGGGGTGATGCGGATGAGAAGCACCACCCCGGTCAGGCCAAAGAGAGCCTCCTCAAGGTAAGGCTGTCCCGCCCCACCAAGCCCTGAGCAGCATATCCCCATGGATGTGCCTTCCCCTGGCACCAGGCTCTCCCCTCCAGCTGTTTTTAGGGCAGAAGCAGCTGTAACATCACATCAGCAAAGCCAAAACAGCCTCAGGAGCAGGAGCTGCTGCTCGGACATCGAGGGGAAGGTACCACGTGTCCTGCAACCAACCATGGGGCTTCTTATGCTTAAAGCAGCCAAGTTCTCCTATGGGAACATGGCTTTTCCTTCCCGGCTGCAGTGCTGGAAGGGATGCAGGCAGGAACGGCAGCAGCCTGGCAGGGCTGGCTCTGCATCCCTGACCTTGACCATGCAGATGAGGCCTTCTAGGCCAAGTGGCAGGTGGGGTGCCCCACAACAAGGGTCTCCATCCGGGATGCCAGGCTGAGTTTTGTCCAGGTCTCTTTGAAACCCAGCACCTCCATTACCACCACGGTGCAACCACCACACCGCCTTTGACAGCGCTGCCATGAGCAGCCCCTGGAAACACCAAAGTTACAAGCCGAGAATTCATCTCTGCAGCATCAAACCCCACCACATCCACACCAATGGGACCCTGTTGAACAGTCGGGGGTCAGATCTGCTCCGCTTCCCAACCCATGGCATGTTTCTGCCTGATTTCCCACGGGATGGCCGGGTCCTGCCCCCCTGCATCCCTGCCGCCGGGACCCGGCCCCTTCCCTCCCGCAGCGCTGCAGTGCCGCGGTGTAACTTGTTTTCCTCCTGAACCGGACACAGCCTGAAGGCACCGGGAGGAGCAGCCTCGGGGCCATTTACACGCTGTCACTTCCCGGCTGCCGCAGCACTAATCCCATCACTCCCGCGCATCTCCCCCGTACTCAGCACCGGGATGACTCTGGCTGTTCTCCACCGGGCTCTGCACACCCCAGGAACTTTCCCACCCCTTGGAGCAGCCCCCATCTGGGAGCACCCCAAGGTGGGACCACTTCATCCCAGGAGCATCCCCATCTCAGGAGCATTCTCGTCCTGAGACCATCCTCATTCTAGGACCATCCCCATCCCAGGAGCATCTGCATCCTGGGACCATCTCCATCCTGGGAGCATCCTCATCCTGGGAGCATCCTCATCCTGGGACCATCTCCATCCTGGGAGCATCCTCATCCCAGGAGCATCCTCATCCTGGGACCATCTCCATCCTGGGAGCATCCTCATCCTGGGACCATCTCCATCCTGGGAGCATCCTCATCCCAGGAGCATCCTCATCCTGGGACCATCTCCATCCTGGGACCATTCTCGTTCTAGGACCATCCCCATCCTGGGAGCATCTCCCTCCCACATCCTCCAAGGTCACACCTGTAGCAGAGCATGGACCAGGGTCCGGGGATGCTGGCACCCCATCAAGGCGTCCATCCCACCGGGAACCCCACTGGTGACGCCATGGGGTGCTTGCCCGACTCTTGACCCCAAGGAGTCCTCCCCCCTCCGGTGACGCCCCGGGGTGCTCGCCCCGCTGCCAGCCCACACGTGCCCGGTGCTCACCTTCAGGTCGGGGGGCTTGGTGCGCGGCGGGGGGACAGCGCCCGCCTCGGGGGCGGCCGCCGCTTCCCCGGGCTTGGCCTCCATGGCAGCAGGGCCGGGCGGCTCCGCCGCGGCTCCGGGGTCCTCTTCGGGCTGCCGCAGCTCGTCCGAGCGGCACCGCTTCATAGCGGCGCGCCGAGCCCCCGCCCGCCGGGGGAGCCCCTACGGCCGCGGCGGTGGCGGCCGGCGCCCGGGCGGCCGCTGCGGGGCCCGCAGGCTGCGCGCCCCCCCCGCCGCGCCTTTGCCCCCCCCGTCGTGCCGGGGCCGGGCGGCGGCTCCGCGCCGCGGCGGCTCCGCGCCCGCCGGCACCGGCATCGGTATCGCCGCCGCCGCCGCCGCCGGCGGGGCCTGAGTGGCGGCTANGGCGGCCGCTGCGGGGCCCGCAGGCTGCGCGCCCCCCCCGCCGCGCCTTTGCCCCCCCCGTCGTGCCGGGGCCGGGCGGCGGCTCCGCGCCGCGGCGGCTCCGCGCCCGCCGGCACCGGCATCGGCATCGGTATCGCCGCCGCCGCCGCCGCCGGCGGGGCCTGAGTGGCGGCTGCGCTGGCCAATGGTGAGGGGCGAGGGGCGGGGCCGATTGGCGGCGATTGGCGGCGCGGAGCTGGCGCGACGCGCGGTGCTGGCGCGCCCGCCGAGCCGGGCCGACAGCGCGGGGACGGGGAGAGCCGCTGGGGCGCGGCGCGGGCTTTGTGCCCCTTCGGCCGCCGTCGTTGATGGATATTAATTGTTTATTAATTGGTTCTAACGGTAATTAATGATGAAAGCCTTTCCGCGCCCCGCGGAGGGCGGCGAGCTGAGCCCTGCCCCCGGGGAGCTCGGCAGGACTACAACTCCCAGCGTGCCCTGCGCAGCGCGCAGGCTCCTTGCGCTGCTGAACTACATCTCCCGGCATGCCCCGCTCGCAGGGGTCCGCCCGGCCTCCTCCCCTTTGCCCCGCGGCGCCCCGATAAAGGTTCCGCGCAGCGCGCAGCGCGGTTTGCCGAGGCGCTGCCCCTGCGGAGGAAGGCGGCGGCGGGGGTTGGGGAGGCGGGAGGGGTGGGTGGGGGGAAGCGAGGAAGGCCCGGCCGCAGGGGCCTCGCCGTTCCCTTGGGGCGGGCGGAGCGTCCGGGAGCGGCAGGCTGGCAGGGGCCGAGTGTCCCCCGAGGTGGGGAGGGGATAGCGGAACGGACCCGGAGGACATGGAGGGTGAGGGAGCCCCTCTATGGCGGGGTCCCGGCGGGCTGGTCCGGGAGCTGTGCCGCTCCTTCGGCCACTACAACCGGCACCTGGCGCGGCTGCAGCACAACCTCCGCGAGACCAAGAAGTTCTTCCGCGACGTCAAGTACTCCCAGGGGCACCCCTTCGCCTCGGCCGGGGACGGGGCCCCGGCGGATGGTGAGAGGGGGACCGGGACGGACGGGCGGGGAGGCCTGTGCCGAGGGGGTGTGTGTAGGAATGGAGGCGGCAGTAGGGGTAAGCGTGGTGATGTGGGGTGAGCCGGGGGGTGCTGAGAGGGGTGGGGAGCTGCTGGGTTTGGAATGGGGGGCTCGATGGGGTGCGAGTGCTTATGGAGGTGTGGGAGTGCTTATGGAGGTGTGAGAGGCTTTGAGGGGCCCTTCTGCTCATCATCTTGATCCTTATGGGGTCTGGGAGCTGTAGGGGGTTAGGACGACGCAGCTCAGTGTGCGGCTCATGGGGCTGGTGTGCAGCGCACTGTGTTGGTTGTGGGCAATAGCAGGATTGGTGCTGGCCTTCATTCGTCACCTTCATCCTCATCTGCCGCGGGTGCCGGCTGTCCTGCCGTTTGCAAGACTCTGTACATAAGACTGGCTTATGAGAACCTTACTGTGACATGAGACATTTATAAAGGTCTTTATTCGTTTCTGAATGGTTCCTGCGTCACCTCTCTTGGCTGTTTGTCCGTTCCTGCCTTACCCTTCATCTGAAGTGCTGCTGAGCTCTTCTGGCACCCTGTGTCAAAGCAGAGCTGTCCAGTCCCACTGCCGGGTCTGGCCGAGATGGGGTTAGTTTAACCCCTAGCAGCCCCGCGGTGCTGTGTGCATTGAGCTAGGAACGGTGTTGATAACGCACCAGGGGCTGGGCTGGTGCTGAGCAGTGGGAGGGGATGCGGCCAGGACTGTCCCAAGTGCCCATGGCCTGGTGACACAGGCTGAGAGGGAGGAGGAGCAGGGGGTATTTGTTGTTACAGCAGTTGTCTTCTGGAGCCACTGCTACCTGTGCTTCATGGGAAGTGGCTGGGCACCACCTGCTGATGGGGAGCAGAGAATAAAGCTGTTGTTTGCCTTTCTTTCTCCATGGGGCCCTTTGCGTTATTAAACTGCCTTTATCTTGACCCCCCCAAGGCTTTTCCATCTATTTCCATCTATTCTCCTCTCCCTCCTCTGCTGGGGAGGGCAGTGATAGAGCAGCTCAAGGGGCAAGTGGTGGCCAGCCAAAGTCAAGCACATGCATGGAAACTGTCAAAGCAGAAGGGCATGTCCAGGTGTGCTCTCTCTGTTCACACCCCTCTGACTGCCGGGCAGCAGGAACGGGTTGCTTTCCCTCATTTTCTCTAGGTCTCAAGGCTGTTTGAATGGCAGCGCTTCCCTGGAGCTCAGTGACTTCGTGTAAAACAGTGCTGGTCAAATAGCATCCCTGCAGGTCTGCTCATAGAGCTCTGTAGGTGGGGATGCAGCATTCCTGACACGGGACACAGATATCACCAAACCTGGTCTTTCTAATGCAGAGCACTTAGAACCTTTTCTGTTTCAATACCTGCCTTGACCCAGTTTGACTTCTGCTCAGTCTGTTGCCAACTGACCCTTAAATGCCAGGGCCCCAAGGAAAGGCTGGGACTGCTTCAGAGCTTGTTCATGCAGATTAATAACAGTGTGGCCTCTTGGTTCAGGGTTTCAGGCGGCAGAGGTTGGCCGACATTGACCCTTCTTGGAAAAGAGACCTCAGCTCAGTAGGTTTGAAGCTGGTGAAGTGGTGACGTGTTCCAGGCAGGGCACACGCAGGCCAATAAAGCTGCTGGAAGGCAGGAAGTTGTCTTGAGGGGAGTGTGGGAAGAGGGAAGGAGAGGATGAAGAGCAGCACTTGGGGGAACAGGGAGGCTGCACAATAACTGTGAAGCAGTGAGGATGAGGAGCCATTGATGATAGATTTGGGTAAGACGTGGGAAGATGCCTAGCCCAGAGCCTTGGTATTTCTTGTCTCCATAAGGTTTTAGCTGTGCTGGACATTTCTGTGACAGTTCATGGCTGGGGATAAGGCTCCTTTCCCCTCTCTGGCATGGGGAGAGCATTTGAACTCTCAGGGGGCTGAAGAAGCACAATTCTCACTGACAGAACCACTTTTGCCTCGAATCTGCCCTACAGCTGGTGTCAAAGGGGAGAGGAATTGTGACCAAATAATCCTGCAGACCTTCTGCAGTGGGAATTAGTCTGGGAATGCTGATGTCGTGTGCAACACAAAGAGCAGGAAGGTAAATAGGCAGGACACTTACTGCTGGGCTTGAAGTGCAAAAACAAACTGGGAGAGTAAATTCAGATGGCTTAGAAACAAACCAAATGTGAAGGGGTTTGCTCTTGAGACACCTGTAAGCTGCTGTACTGGCATAGAACTGCCCCTGGAGTCAACTCAAGCAGCCTAAAGCACAGCCTGAGTTACTGTGTCTCACATCAGACCTGAGTATCTGCTAAGCTTTGCTGTAGCCACTGACCTCTCAGGTAAGCTGGGGCAGCCAGGGTTGGGTACTCGAAGGAGCAAATATCTGCTTGCTTGTATATCCCACCCTCCTCTGCTCAGGAGCAGGATGGGCCATGTTTGTCCATAAAGGATTATCATTGGCCAAATGCCTCCTCTGTGGCCTTGGCACCAGGAGTTACTCCTCATAGTAAATTAAGGGGAAAAAAGAGCTGCCTCCCAGCTACTGTTTGTGAGGGGAGGGAGGAAGAGTTGCTTGCCCTGTCTGTGCTTCTGAAGCATTCAAGGAAATGTTGTCTGTTCTCCAGGTCTGCTTTGTCATGAGTAGGCTTTGAAGAATGATGTGTTGAGGTGTGCTGACAATCTGCAGCTTGAGCCTGTGCAGCTCTGGCAGCGCTTTCTTCCTGTGCCTTGTGTACTAACTTCCTGTAAACCCATATTCTTAGGGACTCAAGTGCAGGTTTTACTCCAATACATGAAGATACCGAGAAGAAACCCAAACCAGCACAACCCTGTCTGTCAACAGTAGTTTGCTTCATTCTGTGCTTGAAATAATTTGAACTCTTGGCTGGGGAGCCTGAGATTTTGGGTGTTTCTTTCGCCTTATGTCACAAGTAAACTGAGTTTGCTTGTTTAACAAGTAAGCCTCTTGTACTCAGAGCACAGCATCTCCAGAGTTCTGGCCAGCAGCTCTGTGTTATCTCAATGAATGTGTGTGGAAAGCCATGGGCTTGGTAGCCTGGTGACTGTACAGAAATGCCTTTCATAGGGGGTGAATGTATTTACTAGAGGGGTTAGAAGAGTTCTGGTTAAAATGTGACTGCTCTGCCTGTATCACTATGATGCTCAAAAGGTTGGGGCTGCTATTGTGCTGTGAGGTGTGTCAACAGGAGAAGATGGGGTTTAAGACTAGATAATGTGTGGAGGGGTGGCTGGGAGGCTACCTGTGAAAGAAGGAGGAGGCACTCAGTAGCAAGCTTCAAGTTAAGCAGAAGGTGAAGCTGGGTTCTGCAGCCCATGGGAGCCACTAATGGTGTATTTTGGGGTATTGAGCATGAATTCACACCACTGTGCTGATAGGAGTGTGCTGGAGCCAAAGCTTGATTTATAGAACTGAGTGGGTTAATAATAAGTCTTGTAGTGGTCAAAGTATGCTGCGAATCGTGGAATGGTTTGGGTTGGAAAGGACCTGAAGATCATCCAGTTCCAACCCCTTACCAGGGGCAGGGGCAGCTCAAAACTAGACCGTGTCACCCAAGGCTCTGTCCAGCCTGGCCTTGAGCACTGCCAGGGATGGGGCATTCACCACTGCTGTGGGCCAGTGCCTCGGCACCCTCACAGGGAAGAGCTTCCTTATCTCCAACCTGCACTTCCCCTGTTTCAGTGTGAACCCATCACCCCTTGTCCTGTCACTCCAGTCCCTGATGAAGAGCCCCTCTCCAGCATCCTTGTAGCCCCCTTCAGACACTGGAAGCTGCTCTGAAGTTTCCATGCAGTTTCTCTTCTCCAGGCTGAACAGCCCCAGGTTCTCGGCCTGGCTCCATAAAGGAGGTGCTCCAGGCCCTGCTCATCCTCTTGGCCTCCTCTGCGCCAGCAGCTCCATGCCCTTGTTATGTGGGGGACACCAGAACTGCCACAGTGCTGCAGGGGGGGACTCAGGAGGGCAGGGCAGAGGGGCAGGATCGCCTGCTTTGACCTGCTGGTGCCCGGTAAACGGTTGGCTTTGTGGCAGCCATCAGGAATGGAAAGATTCCTGTGAAAGGCAGCAGTATTTGCAGTAAGTATGAAGGTCCAGCCTTAGTTGAGCACTGTTTGTACTATTGAAGCTATAATAGGAAGACAAGTGAGACTAGGAGTGTAGAGGGCCTCCTTGAAGAGGGAGTGAGTAAATGTTCATGGCTTCTCAACCTAAAATTCCATAAACTCAACCTAGGATTCATCTGTCAAGTGTTGGAGTGATTTATGAAATGAGACTTGGTGAGAGGCGTCCTTGTTTATGGACAGGCCTCCTTTCTTCAAAAGAGGCTTAACAGGATGCGTGCACTTGAGGACTCCCCCTGCAGCCATTTGTTTTGATGTGTTTATCACATGTCTCCCGGTGGTACAGTCCATTGACACAAAACGTACCAACAGCCGAGACCGCTGGCAAAACTGTCACAAACAGGAGCTGTTCCCACAGATATGGGAGGATCCCTGCGTCTCTTCAGGAAGCAAGATCTAATCTGGTTTTTGTTAGGTAACCGAGGGGCTCATGTTCCTCCGTGCTTGAATTCTTTACGTTCTGAGTGGTGGCATCGCCCTTTATGAGGGTTTTCACCTTGTGTCTTACTTCGATGTGCAGAAATAGCGATGACGCTTTCTGCCATGCAGAATGTGAGCAACAGTTCCATCACCGTGCCCTTGCTTTGGGTTTGAGAGCTTGAGGTTGCTGTGAGATGCCCAGGGATGGATTTGTGCAGCATTAAACCACTGCCATGATTTGGGTGCCTTGATGGTGCACTGGATTAGTTGTGAAGTGGTGAATGCTCCATCTCTGGCTGTGTTCAAGACCAGGTTGGACAAAGCCTTGGGTGACATGGTTTAGGGGGAGGTGCATGCAAGGGGTTGGAACTGGATGATCTTAAGGTCCTTTCTAACCCAAACCATTCTATGATCTGTGAGACAACTGAATCTGGCTTCTGGTGCTGGATCCAGGTTTGCACTCGGAGTATTTCACTGTGACAATGGTAAGTGTAAGGGCTTTGTTACTGATAACCACTTGCAGTAAACTTGCTGACCCATCACAGGGAGGTTGTGTGCATGAAAAGATGGATAGTGTTTGGAAGACGTAGGATTTCTGTATCCATCCTGTGCTTCAATATCTGAGCTGAGCTGCTGTGTTTCAGCCATTTTCTGCTCACAGTAAGTACCTGTAAATGCAGAGGCCACCCAGAACGAGAAGAGGGTGAAACCAGCCTCTTCTTTTCTTCTCCAAAGCCTGCGCAGAGGTGGTTTGATGTGTGTACAGCTGAAGAGCGAGCTTGGATTCCAGTTGAAGCTTCAATAGATGGAACCAGATCAAAGAAATTCTCTGTCTTGTAGATGAAGGCTTCAGTGTCCTCTTTGTGGCTTTTGCTGAATTTCCTCTCTCCGAGCTGCTCCCCAGATTCTGCCCTTCACTTCATGTGGCCACTCTGCTATAGCTCGGGGTCCTGAAAGGCTTTTTGTGGTTCTGAGCAGGCCCGCTTCAGGTGACGTCTCCCATAACCTTTTCCCAAGCTGTCAGTTTATGGGTCCAGCATCTGGGGCTGTGTGGGCAGAGATCCAGGAGAGGAGCTTGCTGAGACACGGAGAGGGGTTTCCCTTACTGTTGTATGGGATGGAAGGATCCAGCTCGGGCCTTGAGATGCTGAAGCAATTTTGGATGCCAGAACATGATTCATTAAAAGAATTTTACTAGCCCTGGTGAAACAGGACCTTTCCCTACAGAATCCCTGCTGCTGCTTCTCTGCTCTATTGCATTTGTGTCTCTTTAAACTGGCATCCTGTTGCTTCGCCTGATATCAGTGCAATCATACTGGGTTATAGCTGTGAGATTTGGCAGCTCTTTTGGGGACTGCTGTCACCATTTGCCATTTTGTTCCTGGGTTCCATCTGCCTTCAGCCCTGGGAACAGGGGCCAGCTCTCTGCCTGTGCTGGAACACTGGCTGCTCTGTGCTCCAGGGATTGTGCTAAGTGCAGCAGATGGGGAATTTGTTTGTATCCCGTTTTTTTTTTGTCCTACCAGAATTATTCTGTTGCTATGCATAAGGTAACACAAAGCTGCTTAGACTTCAGCTTCGATGGCTGAGCGTGGGAAAAGCTGTATTTAGGACTTGTAAGAGTACAGAAGCTAAATTCAGGGCTGAGACTGAATTAGTGTGGTAGGGCAAATGCAAGGAGTTGTGGCACCAGGGACTAAGAATTCAAAGGGCCTGGTTAGTGGGATGGTACAAGTGATGCTGCAGATGGAGGATGGGGAAGGTGAGTCCTGCTACTCTGAAAAAGATACAGATGTTCTTTCCTTTTACAGTTTAAATCTTCTTTAAAGCCATAAGAATATCTGACAAGCTGTGCCTATTTCAACTGTGTAGGTTAGGAATGTGCTGTTGGTGCACTCAAGGGAGCGAAGCTCCCTCGTGCTTAGGCTGCACTAGGAGCCCTCTGGCTGCTGGCGAAGAGTGTTTGACTTGGGCTCATCTCTACCCTGGTGAAAGCATGAGCTGGGACTGTCCTTGCTGACAGAGGCTGTTGGTTCTGCTGCCACGTTTCAGCAAACTGGGTCTTGTCATCTGCCTCCTGGAGAGAAGCAAGTCAGCAAGAATCTTCCCCTGAGGCTAGAAAGGAGCTTGTGCTGCTTTAATGTCAATGATTTTAGGCTTTGGTCAACCAGCTTGGGCAGTAATTCTTGGGGGATTTGGTCAGTGCAGAGTATTTGGCATTTTGAAGTGTGTAGGTGCTACTCTCACCTATTCATAGTTGAGTTTGTTTCTGGTAGGCAATAGGAACGTTCTGTGCAGCCAAGGCATCAAACCGGGCAAGAATTAGCCCTGGTGACCCATTGGGCCTCCTTGAACTCCAGAGTAAGTAAAACACTGTTCCAACCGAAGGCAAAACTAGACCTCTGGTTGGTTTAGCTTTGACAACAGTTGCCCCTTGACTCTCAGAGCCTGTCATTAACCTGCTGAAGAGAGCTCTGTGTAAATGCTTTTGGGTGGAATAGGTGGGAAGAACCTATTCCACCTGGAATAGGAGGCAAGTTGTCTTGATGGCTTTGTGAGACTCAGCCTGCTGTGGATCTTTGTGTTGGGCTGGTAGGCATCCTGAGTTGCTGACATTTGTTTCAGGGACATAAGCAAAGTCTTGGTGCTGTGTGGGTTTCTTAGCAGGCTGTGGGACAGCGATGTGTGAACATTTGGCTTGGAGATGGGAGACTTCTTGTTCAGCCAACCTGCCCTAATGCAGCCTGTCCTCAATTCTAGGGCAGAGTTTCATCGCCTTCCCTTGCCATGAAGAAGAGCAGCTCCAGCGGACCGTGAGCTGGCACCCTTGCCTGCTCATCCTTGGCCAGAACTGCAATGCCAAATGCCAGTTACTCAACATCCTGCTGGGGGAGAAGCTGCTCCCCACCACCAAAATCACCAACGAGGAGAACTGCAAGAGGCGCCGGATCCGTTTCACCCATGGGGCACAAACCCGGATCAGCCTGGCGCTGCCTGGGCAGTATGAACTGGTCCAGATGATGGCAGCCCACCGTGGGCACTGGGACACCATACCAGAGGAGGACCTAGAGATCCATGGGGACAGTGAAGATCCTGCTCACCAGATAGCAGAGCTGGAGGTCATGCTGCCCTACTCGCTGCTAAAGGTAACTTGGTGTCCATGTACCGTTGTCATAATCAACTTCAGATATAACAGTTACAGGCCATAATAAAGCAAATGGTGAATTCATTTTAATAGGGGAGCTGGAAGTCTGGTGTTAGGATTTTAACTGGACATCCCCATCTGTTTGTGTGCTTGGTTTCCATGTCAACACTGAGCATTAGCATTCCTCTGTAACGTTTGCATCCATCTCAGAAGCCAAGCTTGCTCACATGGAACTCCAAGTGTCTTCTGAAGTTTTACTCCAGTTTCCAGGTCATTCAGAGTTAACTTTGCTGTCTGGTAGTAGCTACAAGCTGTCATACAAGAGAAAAGCTTCTTAATCCAACATCTGATAAAATGACCTGACTTCCTTTGAGAGGATGGCTCTTTACATCCCTGTGGTACCAGTGGAAGCTGAGGATGTGAAGAGCTAGAAGGTGGGAGTCTGGTCCTAACATTGCATCTGGCTTTGTGCCTTTCCTTTGACTTGTCTGTATAACACATTCCTGTTCTCAGTGTTGCAGTCTGGTGTTTAGCAAAGAGCTTTAAAGGTGGGGGTTGTATTTCATAGCTTTTTATAGCTTCCATAAGCTTACATTGCATTTCATATCTTACACTGAGCCTTTGCTATTGCAGTAGAATACTCGTGGAGTGTTGTGCTTGGCAAAAAAGGGGGAGTATCTGGAATAGAGTATTCTTAAATAGAAATTGTGTGAATAGGATCTCTTGTCACAGGAATGAGAGCCTGAATGTCAGGGTTGAACAATACAGTAGCAAGGTAAGTTTTTTTCTGGACATGTGATTGGAAATATGCAGCAAATGAAGACCCAGCAAGCATCAGTTTGAAATATGGTTTACAGAGACGGTCTGTAGCTACTTTTAAGCCTATCCTAATGAGATCAGCTACATCAGAGTTCTGTTGTGGTGCTTTTGTGACTTCCAGTATCCACAGAGACAGGACAGAAGAGCCATGTTTGTATAAACTCTGTGAGGCATCCAGTGCTTCCCCAGAGAGTGCCAGCCCAGCTCCTGGTGCTGCGAAGTAAATGCCTGTTCTGGATCTTCTGCCTTGCTATGAGAGAAGAGGATTTAGCTTTACATTTATTTGGGCAGCTTACAACCCTCTTTCAGATTTCTCATGTGAGTGACAAAGATGCCTCTGTCTGCCTTTGGTTATATTTAGGCCACTCAGATGAAAACAGCCACTCAGATGGGTTTGAAAAGGGTTGGTGAAATAAGAAGCTCTTCCAATAGAAGGGAGAGTCAATCACAGCTAGCTTCACGTGGAGGCGAAGGACTCCTTCCATGAATTCAAGGGGCTAAAGGATGAACACAGTTTTAAAGCGGATGGGAGAACATAGTGCATTTTAGCAGGTAACACTGTTAGGGATAACCTCCTGCTAAACCACACAGGTCTGAGCTCCTGTTGAGAGGCATGTGGGTTTTTCCACCCTTCCAGCTAATGTGAGGTCTTCAGCTCTGCCCACACACCCCAGGATGACAGTTCTTAAAGTGAATGTCTGCTGCTCGTGGGCACTATTCCTGTACCAAGTGGAATATGGATCTGGAGCAATAATGGGTGAGGGTCTTTGGATGCTATCCAAGGCGTCATGTGTGCAGAACTGCTCCGAAGGAGTTCTTAACTTGTGAAACAGAACCAGGAGCCCAATAACAGTTGCATGCTTGCTGCTAACCTGATATTCAGTACAGAGCTTAAGAGACCAAAGAATTTCAAGGAGCTCAGCATCTCTTGGGCAGATGGGAAGAAATCAACCTGAGTTTTACCCCACCAGGTACCTAGACCCCTTTGTTCATAGAATCACAGAATAGGTAGAATTGGAAAGGGCCTTAAGATCATCCAGTTCTGACTCTCTGCCATGGGCAGGGACACCTCACACTGGACCATGTCACCTAAGGCTCTGTCCAACCTGGCCTTGAACACTGCCAGGGATGGGGCATTTACCACTTCCCTGGGCACCCAGTGCCAGTGCACCCTCATAGGGAAGAGCTTCTTCCTTAGATCTAACCTGGACTTCCCCTGTTTCAGTTTCAGCCCATCACCCCTTGTCCTGTCACTACAGTGCCTGATGAAGAGTCCCTCCCCAGTGTCCTTGCAGCCCCCTTCAGACACTGGTTCTGTTTGTTTGTCTCCCAGCAGCAGTGTGCTTGTAGGTGTACTGTGTTTCAGGAAACCCTCATGTTCTAGCTGCTCAAACACCTTACTAGGATGTGAAGGAACATGTGTGGGTCTGTAGTGTGGACTTACAGGAGATGAGCCTTTCATTTGTGCCTCTCTGTTTGAAATCATACTTGTTCCCCATAGTGAGGGCACTGACCTGCCAATGGGCTGCCCTTAGAGGAGCTCTCTGTGGGGATGCTGTGCAGCCCTTCATGCCTGAGAGCATCTTCACCAAGAGACTGCACTGCTCAGGCTGGCTGGAGCACCTACATGGCACGCTGCTGGGCTGTGCAGGCACCTAGTGCTGACTCAGGCCCCTTGGTGCACATACTTGTGTGCTAAAGCTGGTTAGCCATTGCTCCGAGGAAAGAATGGCTGAGTTATTAGTGAGGTAACAGTATCCAAATATTAACTCAACTGCTTGCTGTCACTTGGAGCTAAACTCAATGCAAGTGTGGACTATGTGACTTTTGAATATTGAGCTGCCAGTGGAGCACCCCGAGTCTGATACCCAGGGTGGGATTGTGCTTCCTCAGAGGATGTCTTAGTCCAAACTTGTTTCACAGAAAAGGGGTGAAGAGAGAGCCAGAAAGTCCCATTATAGCATGGCATGGCTGCTGGGGGAACACCACTTTGTGCTAATAGGTTGGTGAACTTGGTTATTTTTAAACTTAAAATCTCAGGGATGGAAAAACGTTGGCAAAGCTGCTCTGCTCCATGGGGATCACTGCACAGGAATGCATCTGGGTCATGGGGAGCAATCCAGCTAAATGGACAGATTGTTAGAGTTAGACTGGGAGTCAACAGCTGGCTCTTTTCCTGAATCTTATCAGTTGTGCCTGGGAGCTGAAAGGGACTTCTCTGAAGGATTCCTCTGGATGGGGCAGCTGAATGGGAGGAGGGTTTCAGGGCTGAAAGCTCCTGCTTCGTGCCTGCGTTTTGCTTTGTGCCTCCTGGGACTCTGGATCTCAGCCTGAAGAGGTTTAGCCAGGATCTGTAGGGAAAGCAGCATTTTCAGCTGCTCTGGCAAAGCTGGAAGGTGACTGAAGAAAGACAAGATGGTTCTGTGAGCTCTGGCAGGACAACTGAAGTAGTCTGGGTTTATTGTTACACCTCTTCAGGTCCTACAGCTGTGATTCACGTTGTATGAATCAGGAGCTGTTACAAGCAGCAAAGGATGTGGTTAAGTACCTATTGGGTGGTTATTTTAATGTCCATAGAATCTTTTAGGTTTGGAAAAGTTGGCAGAATGTGCCCTGGTCTCCTGATGAGCAGTGTTTGCTGGAGACCAGAGCTGTTCAGCTTTCTTTGAGTCTCTCTAGATGAGAGCTCCTGAACTTCAGCTTTGGATCCTCGTGGAAGCAGAATAAAATGGGAAGATTTCAGACCAATTGGGGAGGAGTGTGTATAAAAACAAACACAAAAATCCCAAGTAGGATCTGAGGGTAAATATACACCACAGATTAATAGGGAGGCAGTGGAATTGGCTCCCATATGTCATAAATGCAGTAGCTGTCAGACTTGAGTGATTCACAGACTATTCTTGGAAGGCAGAGTATTCAAATTGGTTTAGCAAAAGCCTGAGCTGGGCCTTCCATCCTGATCTGCTTGGGAGGAATTTGGGTAAAAATGGGACTAAATTGGGATTAGCTTCTCGGCACCCCAGCTCACAGAGCAAGCAGTGATTGACCTGCCCCCAGCCTGGCAAAGCAGGAGCAGGTCCTCTTGGGATGCAGCAGATAAATGCTTTCTAACTGATGTTGACTGAGGAAAGCAGCACTTGAGTGGTTCGTGGGTGCATCCAGGGAGACTCTGCTTGTGTTACTATAGGTCAAGACCTACTTGATCCTTAATTTTTATTCTAGGATGATGGGATGCAATGGTCATCCTGGCATCGCAGCTCTGAATCCGTGGATGAGTACATGGTGTCTGCATGGTATTCTCTTTAGACCCTTTTGTATTGGTGTTGACAGGCACCTCTGCATCACAAGTGGAAAAGGTCTGACTGATCTGTGCATTCCTGATGTTCGGGTTGCTAAGTGGGAGGCTTTCATGGTTCAAAAAGGGCCTTTTAGTTAAGGAAAAGAGGAGTGAAGTTACTTAAGAGCAATTTCATGCTTCCAGCCCTGTCAGAAACGTTCCAAGTGTGTTTCTAGTGATGTGACCTCGTGAAAACCACCTTAAAAATTCCAGGAATCTGGTATGAGTCAGAGGTGTTCCCATAGAAGAAGACTTGATCCCTAATAGTATGAAGCTGCATGGCCTGTGCTTAAATTCTGTAGGCCATTTAAAAGAGGTGGGAGCAAGGAATGTTCCTGATGCTCTCTGGAAAAGACTGAGTGGCCTCTATGGAAGGAGGAGACCTGGTTGCTGCTGTGTTGGTTTCCTCCCTGTCTCCTAGAGACAGAACTGGCTTCCTCCTGTGTTTACAGTGCCTGGGGTGAGTCAGCCCTTCTGGTGAGCATTGCAGCACTGCACATCCCTCTCCAGCCTCCCTGCATCACACAGGTTTGAGTTCAGCACTGCGGAGGCCCATGGCCATAAGGATTCCCTGCTGGCTCTGAGAGCAAGTGGGAGATGAGGTCAGTTCTCCCCATTTTGTTCACATTTTCATCAAGTCTCCCCAAGCTCGTTTGAAGAATGCTCAGTTATCACCCACATTACAGGTCAGGGATTCAGGCTTCAGTTTGAAGCCTTTGACACTTTCTTTCCATAGGGGGCCACAAGAAATCTGGAGAGGGGCTTTGGACAAGGGCCTGTAGGGCCAGGCCAAGGGAATGGCTTGAACCTGCCCGAGGGGAGCCTGAGCTGAGCTCTGAGGCAGGAGCTCTGCCCTGTGAGGGTGCTGAGGCGCTGGCACAGGGTGATGGCCCAGAGAAGCTGTGGCTGCTCCACCCCTGGCAGTGCTCAAGGCCAGGTTGGACACAGGGGCTTGAAGCAAGCTGCTCTATGGAAGGGGTCCCTGCCCAAGGCAGGGGTTGGAGCTGGAGGAGCTTTAAGGTCCCTTCAACCCAGACCAGGCTGGGATTCTGTTTTACTGGGGTCATACATGCAATTCTAACACGTCTTGCACATCCAGAGGTGAGTCTCATGTCCTCCCTTGGAAGGGAAAGAAGCAGGTTCAAAACTGGCTCTTTTCAGTAGGGTTACTAAGATGTCATATCAGCAAGAACATGACCAAAGCAGTGAAGCTATGTGCAGTAAGCAAGTTAGTAAACGAAATCCATCTCTTGGTTTTCATTTGGGTCTGAAGAAAGTCAGAACTAAAGCTTAGTTACCACCATCTGTTTCCCCCATCTGTCCTTTGGCTGCCTACTCTTTGGAATCTGTTGTTGTGCTGCCTTTGTCTTGGCAGCAGTGGCTGGTGTGGTGCTTTCTACTGTTGGAAGCTGCACTGCAAACTGATGGTGTGGGTATCTCCTCAAAGAGCTGCAGCTTTGGTAAACATCAGTGGGAGAGGTTGCAAAATGGGGCAGCTGTAGGCTAAGGAATGACATGGAGCACTTTGGGAATCTTGTTCTAAGTTTTGATCTGAATGAAGCTAGAACTCGAAGGCTTAGTTCCAAATCAGAGTACTAGCTAATAACTTAGTACAATAATAGTAATCACTTAGTACAAGATAAGAGCACGATGCTGTATGTGAGACTCCATAACTGCTCGAAAGGGTTTGGACCTTTCAGCTGTGGCTCTTTGTGAGGGAATTGTGGTGCGTTTTTGGATAGATCCGTTTTCAGAAGGCTCTGTACGGAACCCTGTGTTTTTCACTTCCTCCCTTGCTAGGAAGTGGACGTTGTGGTAGCACCATGTCGCGGATTCCAGTCTGCTGAAGCCACCCTGGGGGAGTACGTGAACCAGGTCTTGCCTGTGGTCGTCTTTGCCATCAGCGAGGCAGAACTTTCCTCCTCAGACGAGAACGAGCTGCGCCAAATCAAAGAGAAATTCTCTTTGCCCATTTTCTTCTTCAGAGTGCCCGAGGTGGGCGCTGACCTCATCTCTCCCAGAAAAACTGAGCAGGAAAAGTCCTCCCTCCACTGCCAGCTGATGGACTTGGAGTACCTGAGTAGCAACCACTGCAGCTGCGGGGCGCCTGATGCTGACGCTGATGCTCAAAGCATGCTGGTGGAGCAGGTCGAGAAGCTCCGGCTCCTGAGCACCTTTTCCAGGCAGGTCCTTCAGAAGCACCTGGTGGAAGTAGCCACCAGTTTAAACGAGGTGCACTGCCGCTGCCTCAACATCTTCATCAACCAGGCCTTTGACATGCAGCGGGACCTGCAGATCACCCCCAAGAGGCTGGAGTACACCCGCAAGAAGGAGAATGAGCTCTACGAGTCGCTGATGAACATCGCCAACCGCAAGCAAGAGGAGATGAAGGACATGATCGTAGAGACTCTCAGCAATATGAAGGAGGAGCTCTTGGAGGATGCTGCTAATATGGAATTCAAAGGTAACTACTGCTGGGAAGAGTAATGGGAAGGTTGGAGGCTTTGAAGAAGAGAGGCTTCCCTTGCTGTCTGCTAAGGGAAGGTTAATGACAGCCTAGGCAAGTGGCTTTATAAGAAAACTCAGAAGTAAAACACAGAGAACTTACCTACAGTATCTGGTGAGTAAAAAGCACTGTCCTTAAATGAGGCCTGAGCCTCACGTGCAAAGAAATACATGCACATACCTACTGCAGGTGTTTTATCTTGTGCTGCCCCTAAACGCAGTCTTGGTTTCCTACAAATCAGACCTTTCCCCCGGAGCTTGCTGCACACTTCTCAGGGTATGTGACTTTGCTGCTTTCATTTCTTATTCCGCTGAAGAAGAAAAGAACTCTCCCTGCTGTGCCTCAGGGGCTGTGCTGAGACTTGGGAATAAATCTGTCCTAAGAAAAAACCCCTTTGAGATGTGGCAGCGAAGGTTTGATTTGTGCTTTGTGTGATTCCTTTGAGAGGCTTGCGTAAGCCTTTTGGGTCTAAAACCTCCTCAAATAAAATCCTTCTGGGTAGGTAAAGTTCTCCTTTTAAACCACCCCCCCCCACACCC
>NDXB01002375.1:48839-101784 GCA_002631895.1 Agapornis roseicollis | reverse complement strand
CCCAAAAAAAAACCCTCCGGGGAGGGAAAATTCCCCCTTTAACCCCCCCCCCCCCCCCCAAATCTACAAAACCTGCTGTGCTCCTGAGGCCTCTGCTTGGCATTTAGTGGGTTTGGCAAATGGAAGGATTCTCACTGCATCCTCTTATAGCACAACTTCCAGGAGCACAGGAGCTGGAAGTGCACACAAGGATGTGTAAACTGGGGAGGGTGAGAGGCTGCTCAGAGTTTGTCTGCAGGGATATGGGGTCTGCCATAAACATCACAGTGAAAAGTTGTAGGTTGGATATTTCACAACTCTCTTTTTTCTCCTCTGTTTTTAAGTAGAGGTTTCATAGAATCATGGAATGGTTTGGGTTGGAAAAGACTTTAAGATCCTTCCAGTTCCAGTCCCCTGCCAGTCGCAACCTGGCCTTGAACACTGCCAGGGATGGAGCATATAATAAATACTGGTTTATGCTTAGTACTGCAGGTTAGGATCTGATGGGTTTGCTTCTGCAGGTGGGAACTGGATGAGGTCTTTCCTGTTCTTTGAAATGGTTGTTTTGTAGTGCCCCCACAAAAACGCAGTCCTCATAAAGAGCTTGTTTTAATTGCAATATAGTCTATCTGCATGCCATAAAGTGCCCCAATGAGCTAGTATACACTAGCAGTAGCATGTTAATTCTACCTGTGTAGGGCTGCTATTGCTCCATTAGCAAGACAGGTAATTCCTGTGTTCTGTCTGTCCCACTCTTCCCAGAGTTGGAGCACTGTAGTAGCTGAGTTCAGGTTTCTTTACATGTAGGAGTATGTTTAGGGGCAGCACAAGATAAAACACCTGCAGTAAATATGTGTATGTATTTATTTGCACAGCAGGCATCACTTACAGTGTAGCATCTTGTTGGATACCAGGATTTGCAGTAGTACCCTAAAAGAAGGAAGGTGTTATTTGGAGGAGCTAATGCCATCTGCCGATCACTGGGTTTGTGTTAAGTACACTAGTGTGGTGTTGGCCAAACTCCAGAGACAAGGTCTTCATCTCCTGGTAGTAACGTAGTAGTACTCAGTGTGGGAGCAGTGATTGCTCAGTGCTTGTTTGAAAATACCAAGGTGGTAATGAACCTTTCCAGGGAGCAGGAAAAAGGTGGCCTGGAACCAGGGTGGTTGTTCTGTCACTTCCTTCAGAGCATTCAACATCCAGCAGTGCCTATGGATGGCCTGGAAGCATCTCCTGGCCTGTACTTCTTTAGATAGAAATACAGCTGTGTGCTTCTGCCCTGTGCTTTTTGAGGTGATAGTTGACTTGTCATCACTGTAAACCTGTAGCAGCTGCAGAGCGCTGGTGCTGAGTGTCCTGTGAATTCAAACACCAGCTGGGGCTGTGCTGGAGCTCCTCTACAAACCACTCCAAGCAGCTCTCAGGCCTTGGTGCAGCGATGCTGTGTTGAGTACAGAAGATGCCTCTTTCTTTCCTTTGATGCAGATATCATCATTCCTGAGAACGGGGAGCCTGTGAGTTCCAAGGACATCAAGTGTTGTATTAAGCAAATCCAGGAGCTGATTATTTCTCGGTTAAACCAAGCAGTTGCCAACAAGTTGATCAGTTCTGTGGACTACCTGCGAGAGAGCTTTGTAGGGACTCTGGAGAGGTGCCTGAAGAGCCTGGAGGAGTCCTGGGAGGTTTCAGTACATCCTGCAAGAAGCTGGGAGAAGTCCAAGGATGTTTCTGTACACATCACAAGCAATTATCTCAAACAGGTCTGGTGGCTTAAATGGCTCTCTAGAGTATCCTTGGTAATTGTCTGTATCCTGATCCAGCAGGGGTGGGAGGAGAAATGCTCACTGAAAGGAGAGGAGCAGAGCTCTGGGTGGATCTGGGGGCATCAGGGGAGGTTGTGAAACTGGAGCACATAAAGGCCCAGTACTTACCTTTCCAGTGTCTGTATCTAGGATTCAGATAGAAACACCTATGAGCTTAATACAGGAAATAAATTGAACCAAGTGAATCGTGGAGTATCCCTTCTCGTTTTCAGAGGGTCTAGCACATTTTATAGTGATTAAAGCTTCCCATACTTTCATCTTTCCCCTGCTTTCCAGATCCTAAATGCAGCGTATCATGTTGAAGTCACTTTCCACTCTGGCTCAACAGTAACCAGGATGTTGTGGGAACAGATCAAACAGGTATGGGCGTCTTTAGCATTGATTTCTGGTACCTGTCACCGTGCAGTGAAATGCTTTTGAAGCAGCTGCCCTCTAAATTTTGGCTCTAGGTCCATGTTGCTTCCCCATTAAAGCTGTGTGTATAGTTTTCTCCTGGGGATACTAATACTTGATGTGAAGGAAGTATCTCTTTGGTGTTTCCTTTCTGTTCTGATGGTCAGCATTTTGAACTTGCTGTTTGTTTTGGGGGTTTCTTGTGGGTGCTTTGCTTGTTTTGCAGTGTCAGTTCACCCTCCTCCCTCCAGAGCGGCCCAGATTTCCTCAGGTCTTTCCTGTAATAGGCAGGAATTTAAAGCATTCACCTTTCTGAAGCTCTTTCTCTGAGCTGTTGATGCCCTTTAATGCTTTCTCCCCTTGAGATTCCTTGTGTGGATGAGAGGAATATGACTTTTTTTTTCCCCAAATAGGTGCAGTGCAGATGGAGTGGTACCAAACCCTCCGATTCCTCCTTCAGCCTGGGGGAAGGATCCAGCCAGAGCTGGATTTCGGTGACTTCTAATAAAGGGTGGAGCAGGGCATCTTCGTCAGCCAGCAATTTCAGGGATGTGGTGTATACCCACAGCAAGGATGTCTGCGTCTGTCCCCCAGAAAGCTGCTTCCCTGATGCTTTTATCAGTTTGGGAACAGTTCTCTGGGTTATTGCTCATGCTGTGCCTGTTCTTAGCTGAGAAGCTGCACCACAACTGTGCTTTTCCAAGTGGTGGTTGTCCAGCCAAGTGTCTTCTTGGCCAGACGTGAAAGGATGGTTGGCATGTAGAAATGAACTGAGCAGATACTGAGGAAGAATCGGATCTCTTAGTGTGTGCATGTACAACAACATGTTAACTCTAAATTGTTAGTAGTTGATTGCAATTCTATGTGCAGATGACTGCATTATCACAGCTATCTAAGCAGGGTGAGTTAAGTGGACTTGACCCTTTGTGGGGTTTTTGTGCTAGTGCCTTAATTCTCTCTCCTGTTTGAGTAGATAATCCAGCGGATTACATGGGTCAGCCCTCCTGCCATCACCAGTGACTGGAAGAGGAAAGTTGCTCAGGATGCTATTGAGAGCCTCAGTGCATCCAAGTTAGCCAAGAGCATTTGCAGCCAGTTCCGGACCAGGCTAAACAGTTCCCATGAGGCTTTTGCAGCTTCTCTGCGTCAGGTGAGTGTGTGGAGCTGTTGAGGAGGCCTTGGTTTATACCCTGCCACTTCTGGAAAGAAGGTTTTTAATTGCAGAGAGCTAGAATTGCAGCTCATGCAGTTAATGCCGTTCTGTGGGCAGATGTGGCAGAGCTGATGCGGGTGCCCTAATACAAGGTCCTGTTTTTAGGCATGCTTTAAGCAGGATTTTTACTCAGTTGTACAAGGACCATTGACCTCTTTACAGGAGGCTTCAAAGCAGGCAGGATTGCAGTGTGTGGGGGCTATCTCTTGCAGTTAGAAGATGGCCATTCTGGCAGGCTGGAGAGAACAGAAGACCTGTGGTTAAAGGTGCGGAAGGACCACGCTCCTCGGCTGGCACGACTGTCACTGGAGAGCAGGTCCCTTCAGGATGTGCTGTTACACGGTGAGTGCTGTGTTTGATGTTCTCTGGATTATCTCCTGCTCCCTCCTGAAGCAGCCAGTGGGTGTAATGGAGTGGGGGAGCTGTTTTGCTTTTCACTCAAGTGCTTCTGTGAGCCTCCATCTGACACATGGTTGAATGGTGCAGCTGCTGGCCTGTGCCAGGCTCTGGGCTGCCAGCCTGATGGTCTACAGGAAGCACTAAACACGGTTTGAAGTCTGACTAAATGGATGTTGTGCCTTCCAGGCAAACCAAAGCTGGGCCGTGAGCTGGGCCGAGGGCAGTATGGTGTGGTCTATCTGTGTGACAGCTGGGGAGGGCATTTCCCATGTGCACTCAAGTCTGTTGTTCCTCCGGATGAGAAGCACTGGAATGACCTTGCCCTCGAGTTTCACTATATGAGGTGTGTATCATGAGCACTTGTCTCCTTGCACATGCATCTCCTTATCTTCACTGCTGCAAACAAATGCTGTTTGCATAGGCACAACCTTGCTTGTTATAATTCTATGCTGCAACCAGTGACTTGACCTCATGAAGCTGCCCCTTCTAGCAGAGGCAGGACAGCTTGCCAGTGCCACTGCAGAAATGCACCAGGCACAGCATGGGAGGCAGGCATGCTCCTTCCTGTCTTAATCTGATTCTCTGCTGTATGTGCTGTTCAAATGCAAAGTAGATTAGAGTTGAGTATGATAGCAAATGGTTCTTTTGGTGCTNGATTTTGTCTTTGTGAACAGCTCACTTCTTGGAAGGGTCAGGCATTTCCAATCAGAGAGCAGGTCCTTTGCCAACGTTCAAATGCAAAGTAGATTAGAGTTGAGTGTGATAGCAAATGGTTCTTTTGGTGCTGGGAAAGGAGGGATGATTCAATCTGCCTTTGTCCTGTCTGAATTCACAAAGGAAAGTGATGGGTCTGTGCTGCAGAAACCAGCTTGTTTTCAGTCAAGAGCTGCAGGCAGGTACTGCAGTGCAGACAGCTGAAATCCTGCAGTGTTTCTTTGCTGCTATAACCTTTAATGGGCTTTCTTGAGTTTTATTGGATTGGGCAGATGTGTATCGTTATGGTCCTCCGAGCTGTGGGGTGCTGTGAGCTGTTACTGCATGGTGTAAGTGTATTGTACTGTTGTGCTAAAGCTGCAGCTACTGGCATTTGTCTTACATGAGGTGAGGCTTGGCCTGGGAGGAAGGTATAAAATTGACCAAGTCTGTGCTGAACTGCTTCTAGGTCTCTGCAGACACACGAGAGGCTTGTGCATCTCCATGGCTCTGTGATTGACTATGGCTATGGAGGAGGCTCCAGCATTGCTGTCCTCCTGATAATGGAACGATTGCACAGAGACCTCTATACAGGACTAAAGGTAAGCACAATCTCTGTGTATGTGTGTATATACATGTGTTATCCCTACATTAAACCAGTCCACATCTAAATACCTGTTAATCTGTAAACCAGAGGTAGAATTGCTTAGTTTTCAGTGGGTTTTGGCACATCTGTAGGAATGAAATCTGTGTTTGTTCTTCAGGCTGGGCTAGAATTAGAAACACGGTTACAGATTGCCTTGGATGTAGTGGAAGGAATCCGTTATCTTCACAGTCAGGGACTTGTGCATCGGGATATCAAACTCAAAAATGTCTTGGTAAGGAAAACTTTCGTATCTGGCTAATCCTGAAGTCTTACAAGGTCCTTTTAGTGGGAGGGAGAAGCATAATGGAAATGAAATAATAGTGTTCTTCATACAGGATCTTTTAACTTGTGGTCTCAGCCACAACTTGCCTTGCAGTGAGGGTTCCCTAGCTCATTTCTCAGGCAGAAAGTCTAGGGGAAAGGGAGCAGTAGAGTGACTTCTCATGAAGGTGCAGAGCTTGAGCTACAGGTAGGACTTCCAGTTCCTGGTTCTATTAAATCCCAACCACACCCTCTATGGAGAAGACAAGTGAAGGCATGTCTTATTACTGAGCTGAGCTAGGTAAATGTTCAAGAGCAGCCAAGGAATCGGAGGAGCTGACTTAGGGACAGATGCTCAGCCCCTCAGTGTTAAACAGTTGAAAAGCAATCCTGAACCTGAGAAGTGTGGTGATCAGCTGCCTGTGTATGAATTCTTCTACAGCTTGACAAAAAGAATCGAGCCAAAATCACTGACTTGGGGTTCTGCAAACCAGAAGCCATGATGTCTGGCAGTATTGTAGGCACACCCATTCATATGGCTCCTGAGCTCTTTACAGGTATGCTCATTGAATCCACTGCTCTCCTGCTCTGCCTTGAGTTTTGAAGGCCATTCCTTTGAATTAAGATCCCAACTTGCTTAATAATAAACTAAACCACAAACCAGACCCAAACCCCAGAAGCAAACCTGCTTACAATGCATGCTCTCTGTTTTATCCTGTATTTGAAGTCAGTCTTAAATTTTTGCTTACTTGAAAGAGAACTGTGGGATTCATAAGCTTTGCTGAAGTTGTTAATCCTCTTGGCAATTGGAAAGCTAGATTCTTAGGAAGCTGGAAATACTTGGCTTCATAGGCAAATACTGCAGAAAGGTTCTCCTGGAAGGGATTTTCAGGCTGTTACTAACATGTGGAGCGTGTTCAAATTCACTGTGAGCTGTGCTTCTAGCAAGCACTCTCTAAACATTTCTCCTGAGTAAGCATCTTAGGGTAGTGCTGAGGTCCAGACAGAATCCTTTTGGTCCGAGATGCTGCCCCTGCTTGGACAAGATTGCAATTATACAAACAGGGTTGCTTCAATTTGATTTAGACAGTACCATTCAGGTGGTTCTTAACAGTGAAATACTCATGCCTAGCACCTTAGACTTGGCCTTACAGAGGTGAACATTGCCTCTTAGTGTGCTCAGTCTGTTCTAATTCAGTGGGTGAAATTGTCCAGCTTCTGGGTTGAGGCTGATGTTGGCTCTGACAGACCCCCAGCAGCAGCAGAACTGAGCCATACAGATGTTGGTGTTGAAGTCCAAGCACCTGCAGTGGTCTGTGAGCCTCAGCCTGGGAACTGCTGGTCCAGGTTAAGTGCAGGAATCCTCTGAGAACCAGAAGGTGTTAACTCTCATCCCTCCACCTTTGGCAATGACTCCTGCTGGGTTCCTTGGCTTCACACAAGCCTTGCCTTCGGGCATTGAAGTTGTGGCTTTAAGTTGAGGCAGTGGAATACTGACATTTGCTCTCAGACTGCTGGCTTTGCAGTGATGAAGGTGCTGTTTGTCCTGCTGATCACATGTGGTTTTGTCACAGGGAAGTACGATAACTCAGTGGATGTTTACGCGTTTGGCATTCTGTTCTGGTACATCTGTTCGGGACATGTGAAGTTACCAGAGGCTTTCGAGAGATGTGCAAGCAAAGATCACCTTTGGAACAACGTCAGAAGAGGTATAAATGGCTTATTTGAACTCTCTTGGTTGATACTCTGATGCTTGAGTATAATCGGAGGAGAGGAGAAAATCCATTCTTATCCCTTGTAACCCAAAGGTGGAAATAAGAGTTCTGTTGCTTTACTGGCAGTCCAAAGAGTTAAACCTGGAGATATTGTCAAAGTCTAAGTAAAACCAGCAGGGATAAAACAGGCTTTCAGTTAACCACCTCTTTGCTGTAGTGTTGTACAGCTCTGCCAGCACACTGCTTGAACCATGTGAATAGTACAACACTTAAGAAGTAAACCAGGCCCCAGAACCAGGCAGGCATGATCCCCTAAGGAATGTTTAATCCCCTGCAGTTTCTGGAGGCTGTCGTGTTCTGTACATTGTAATGTGCAGCATGCTGAGGAAGCTGAATGTTGAGTAAAACACAGAGCTGTTCCCCAAAATATGAACTTGCTCTCATGCTTGTGTAGGTGCAGTGTATGTTTTATGGTAGCTTAATCCTTTGTGCTTGACTCATGGTGTTGGAATGTTTCACTTCTTGCGAAGTGAACTCCTTAGTTCCTGTCCATGTAAACTCTCCCCTTCTCATGTGAAAAAGATTTAACTCAGATGAATGAGTCCTGTATTTGGTCAGGAAGCTGCACTCAGTGCTTGTTCTGCTGTTGAACTGGCTCCCACAGCCACCATTGTGATTGGGGGGAACCTGAGTTTGCTCCCAAAGAGTTGCAAAGAGGAAGCTCCACTGCAAACAGCTTTAACCTGCCCGAGGGGAGCCTGAGCTGAGCTCTGAGGCAGAAGCTCTGCCCTGTGAGGGTGCTGAGGCGCTGGCACAGGGTGCCCAGAGAAGCTGTGGCTGCCCCATCCCTGGCAGTGCTCAAGGCCAGGTTGGACGGCTTGGAGCNGCGCTGGCCCAGGGTGATGGCCCAGAGAAGCTGTGGCTGCCCCATCCCTGGCAGTGCTCAAGGCCAGGTTGGACACAGGGGCTTGGAGCAAGCTGCTCTATGGAAGGGGTCCCTGCCTGGGGCAGGGGTTGGAGCTGGAGGAGCTTTCAGGTCCCTTCCAACCTAAACCAGGCTGGAATTTTAGGAGAATCGGTGTGTTGGCCATCCCCTGGAAGTGTGCATGATCTCCTGAGCAAACCCAGCCATGCTCCCAAGAATGTCAGCACCAATGCCAAGTAAGTGTAAACCTTTACCAAGAGCATTAGACCCCAGCCAGTCCACTTAGGTCACTTCAGGCTGCACTAGAGCAGTGAGCATCAGGCAGTGTTTGCTCTGCTCTGAGCTGTACTGATGGTAACCAGGTTCCTCTCCATTTTGCAGGAGTTCGCCCGGAGCGTCTCCCGGTGTTTGATGAGGAATGCTGGCAGCTGATGGAAGCCTGCTGGGATGGAGACTCCTCCCAGCGCCCTCTCTTGGGCATTGTTCAGCCTATGCTGCAGGGGATCATGGACAGGCTCTGCAAGTCAAGCTCTGAGCACCCAAATAAAGGCTTGGACGACTCGACTTGAAAAGGAAGCACAGAAGAATCTTTGATTGTGGGAGAGTTCGGAAGCCCTGGCTCTGCAGAGGGCTTCTTGAGGTGTAGCTCTTTGTGGCTGACACGAGTGGGACAGGTAATAGCAACCAGAAGAGGTGAGACCTCGGGGATGTTCCATCTTGAGTAGCAGCCTGAGATATCTCCCCCAGCACACCCCACTGATGCCAGTTATCCCACTGCAGCTTTTACTATGGGATTGTCCAACTAAGGTAAAAAATCCATGCCCTTGAACTAAAAGGGATTTTTGCCAGTCCCACACCAACACCAATCAAAGAAACATCTCTCGTGCTTCAGGGAGCATCTGCATTGCCAGGAGTTGATCACAACAGTCTTTACTTGGGAAAGTTAAGACTCTTCCCATTAACTGCTGGCCCTGGGTGGGCTTTGATCCACACATAACTACATCCCAATCACTTCCCGATTGGCACCAATTACAACGTGGTTGGAGAGGAAGGAGAAAGCAGAGGCTCTAGGCTGGGAAGTGTTCAGATGCTAAGAGAGCATCTCTGGAGGAGCTTCTTGAAACACTCAACATGTTTACATTGACAGGAGCAAAGCTTCCATGTTTTATGAAGGGGGTTTACCTACTGTTGCAATGCAGTGCAGATGCCCCAGGTTATAAGCTATTTATCCTTTCTGTACCCTTCCCCTCTTCCTTCTGCAAACAAGCTCTGTCTTTCTGGTAATTCTGCTTCATGAGAGTTATTTGAATGTCTGAAGAAACCTGAGCAGCCTTTTCCATTTTTCCAGTGCAAGGGAAGGCCGCTCAGAGGTAACACAGTGGAATACTGAAACCAAGTCGTTACAACTAATGACTGTCCATGGGGGAAATGCCAGTTCCTTTTAATGACATGTGGGGGTTTGGAAAGGCAGTTTTAACTTGTGCTGTGACGGCCATAGTTTTAAAGAGGGCTTCTTCAGCTTTTTATTTCAAGTCACATGCTTGGTGAGAGCATACTGGAGGGGAAGCAGGTCATTTGTGGCTGTGTCTGTTCATCTGACCATTGCACTCCAGGATCCTGAATTTGGCTGTATTGAATAAAAAAAGGGGGGAGGGATCCTTTGCGACAAGGGTATGGATGGGGGGGGCTGCTTCTGCAAGTAATCTCCTTGCCCCTTATGCATTTCTGGGGCAAGATTGATCTTAATGTAACCTACTTCCAGGGTGGAGGCTGAAACAGAACATGCACCTTGTTTGTGACATGAGGAAATAGTGAGTTGGCAAGTTCTCCCTGGGCTTTCCTGTTCCTTCCAGTTGCAGAGGATGGGCACGCAATGGCTTTGTTTCCCAGGAAAGCTGACACGCTGCATCTGAAGTAGGGGAGGGGATTACTGCACCTTGTGGCTGGAATTTATTGGCTAGGATACAGCAAAATGACAACCGATAGATAGTCTGCCTGGTGAACAGCTTGAACAAAGGAAAGGGATACATAACCCTGCAGTATTAGTTTAGTTTAAATCTTCCTTTGTGCAATAAACAGGATTAATGCTTTTTTATGTATATGTATAAAGACTTTTTTTACTTACCTGCACGTGTGGGCATTATTCGGGTCTGTGGTGGCATTAACGGTGTGGTTCTGTCCAGACACTCAGGAGTTGCTCCCAGCGCAGCCACCCGGAGCCCCACGCGCAGGATGAACGCGCAGCATCCCACTGCCTTGGTGCCACCAGTGCCACTAACAGCATTAACCCTGTCCAACCGTGTGTGCTGGTCCGTAACCTTATTTAAACCTAGGAGAGTCAAGGTCAGTCTCTTGCAGTTATCGGAGGTAGCTTGTGTAAATAATAAATGTATGAATAAAATCTCAATCCCTGTATGTGCAATCCCAGAGCTGTCATGCGTAGCGTTTCCTGCATGGCCATCTCCACACATTTAGCTGATGCCTTTTTATCCCTGGCTGTAGCTGCCTTGTTGCTGTTCAGTTGCTCTTTCGGCAGGGGTGGGGAGGGGATGTGCAGTGTTTCCCTGGCTCAGTACAATGTCTCGGCATTACTTTTGCCTGAGCGTGTGCTGAGCCATTTCACACACCTGCTTCATCTTTAAAACTAGAGTTTTCCCTCCTATTAGAGCAAGGCAGATGAGGTGAATAATGGCTTTATTCCCATTCTAGAGGCTGTACACTGGAGGTGGTTGTCCTGGTGGTTGTCTGTACAGTGGTACAGAGCTGAGCAGGTGTTAAGGCCACCTTTATCTCCTCGCTCTACTGAAGAGGTTTGTTACAGTGTGTTGTAAAGGGGCACCGAGCCTGCACATTGCACATGGAACCAGGGGTTGGACCCAACCCAGTGTCTGTTGTCCCGGTATGGAGAGCACTGCTGTTCCCCATGAGCTATGCCCCAGAGGCTGATGGCTGGGAACAGTGAGAGGTAACCTCCCTCTCCCTTCCTGGCAGCAGAGATCAACCCAAAACGGTGCTGGGAACAGATTCACTGGGGTCTGCGAGAGGAGAGGCCGGGTCCCTCCGAGGTTCAATCACTGCCACTGGCTTGCTCTGCCCAGTTTTAAGCCTTTTATTCACACGAGCACTTGCACTGTACGGGGTGAGGAATGGGCTGGAGAGCATCTCGGCTCTCCCTGGCTCATACTGGCCATTAAGGGCTGGGACTGGAGCCGGGGTGGGGGGGGGTGCTCCGTGCACCCGCCGTGTGTGGGGATGGGGAGCGCACCCCCTGCTCTCCCGGACCCCCGGCTTAGCTGTCAGCGCCGCCCCCGGAACCTCAGCCCCGCGGCCGCGGTACCCGCCCGGGCCGCTCCCCGCGCAGGCGCCGGGCTGCCCGCAGCGCTGCCTGAGCGCCGCCTGAGCGCTGCCGGGCGCCATCCGCCTCACCGGGAGACGGGGTCGGTGCCGGGAGCGGTGCCCGCGGGGCGGGGCGAGGCGAGGCGAGGCAGGCGGTGAGGGGTTGGTGGCGAAGGAGGAGAAGGGGAGCGAGGCTCCGTCAGGCGAACCGCGGGTCGGCGCGGCGCAGGCCCCCGGCGGGGTCCTTCGGCGACTGGCACGGAGGGAGCGGGACGGCGGCCGCGATGAACCTGGAGCTGCTCGGTGGGTGCGGGTCGGGACCGGGGGTGCGGGTCGGGGCCGGGGGGTGCGCGACGGGCCCTCACTCAGGCGCCTTCTTTGCGTTTCCTTGCAGAGTCCTTCGGCCAGAACTACCCTGGGGTAACCGCCCCCCCCCCCGCCCGGCCGCTGCACCGAGCGGCTCGGTGCGGCTGCGGCCTGACCCCCCCCCCGGTGCTGTCCTGTCCCCGCAGGAGGCCGATGGGACGTTGGACTGCATCAGCATGGCCCTGACCTGCACCTTCAACCGCTGGGGCACGCTGCTCGCCGTGGGCTGCAATGACGGGCGCATCGTCATCTGGGACTTCCTGACCAGGGGCATCGCCAAGATCATCAGCGCCCACATCCACCCCGTGTGCTCCCTGTGGTGAGAGGGGACTCGGGGCTGGGGCGCTGCTGAGCTCCGGGGCTGCACTGGTGGAAGGGGTCCCTGCCCATGGCAGGGGTTGCAGCTGGAGGAGCTTTTAGGTCGCTTCCACCGGGCTGGGATCCTGTGATTGAGCCCAGCGTATGCACCCGGCATGCAGGTGTCGTGGGTTAAACCCAGCTAAGTGCTATGCAGCCAAATCCCCTCATTCTGCACTAACTCTGGTGAGCTATGGTGTGGAAAACCCCTTTGGCTGGTGTGTGGGTATCCCCCTGGCCAGTGAGGGGCAGCTGTCCTGGCTGTGCTCCCCCTCTCAGCTTCTTGTGCCCCACATCACTAGCAGAATGTGGGAAACTGCAGAGTCCTTGATGAGGTTTCATCAGCAACCAAAACATCAGTGTGTTATCAGTGCTGTTCTCAGGCTAAAGACAAACCACAGCCCTGTACCAGCCACTGGGAAGAAAAGTAACTCTATCCCAGCCATTAGAAGGGCAGAAAAGCTGTTCGTTTGATGGAATGTGCCTGTGTTTGCTGAGCATCAGATGCTGATGTCCTGACAGTTCCTAACACCCAGGTGTGCCAGTGGCCTACATGCCAGCCTGCTGTGGGATACTCCCTGCATTCCAGGGTAGTTTCCCTGGAAAGAATTTGGAAATAGGTTATACCTGTTAACGTTTTGGCTTTTGGGTTACTTTTCACCTTAACAGGGTTATATCTGATACAAATCTATATATAAATATATATACGTATATATGAGTCTGATCATTTGGTCTGATAACTAGAAACTGGGGGGGGGGCTATGCATTTGAAGAGTGACTTGATTCCAGTTGCCTCTTGTTCCTGCAGCTGGAGTCGAGATGGTCACAAACTGGTGAGTGCTTCCACGGATAACATCGTGTCACAGTGGGATGTGCTCTCTGGAGACTGCGACCAGAGGTTTCGATTTCCTTCACCCATCCTGAAGGTTCAGTACCACCCTCGAGACCAGTAAGTCCTGGGAGAAAGGGGTTGAATGCTCTGCTTTTGATAGAGCTAATGATGATTAGAAATGTTTTTCCTGTAGTTTGCAAAGGGAATTTTTCCATATTTAGTAGAGGGTTTTGATGTTATCGTTGCTTTTTATTATGAAAATAGCAGGATGGGAAGAGAGTAAAACATGGCCTTGAGCCTTGGAAGTGTGGGCAGAAATGTCTCCTTTGTTTTGGGGTTTTCTGGAGGGGAAACTCCTAACCCTTCTTTTCCTGCTCTGCAGAAACAGGGTTTTGGTTTGTCCCATGAAGTCAGCGCCAGTGATGCTGACGCTGTCAGACTCCAAACACGTTGTCCTGCCTGTGGATGATGACTCTGATCTCAATGTCGTGGCCTCCTTTGACAGGCGAGGGGAATACATTTACACAGGCAATGCCAAGGGCAAGGTGAGGCTCCAGCAGGTGGCACTGGATGCCATAGCTTTGATTAATTCCTGTCTTTAGCAAGACGCTTCATGTTTCTGGGTTGCATTCTTTGCTTTAGTACTCAAATAAAGCTTCCTGAATGTCTCTTGAGTGTTATGACAACCTTATAAGTAACATCATGCTTTACCTTTGAGGATCTCTAGGCTACAATTTATATCTCAGGCCTTTATGTTGCTTTTGACAGTATTTATTGGATCCTTTTCCAGTGTAGATAAAGCAATGCTTATGTTGCAGAACTGTCACAGATACTGTAGTACAGCTATAGGGCAGAATCCCAACTATTCCTGTGTAGATTGCTGAGGCTTTTGTTGTCAGGGTTAGTAGCTGATGGAAGAGGTAGCGAAAGGGGATTGAATTATAATGATGACACTGACTGCCTCCTGTCTCCTTCATCTGCAGATTTTGGTCTTAAAAACAGAAACTCAGGATCTTGTTGCTTCCTTCAGAGTGACAACTGGAACCAGCAACACCACAGCCATTAAATCGATTGAGTTTGCAAGGAAGGGAAGGTGAGGTACTTCATCTACCAAGTGGTAGCTTTAAAGATGAATTGACAACAGAGGGTAGATTGACTCAGCATATGAGGTCTTGTTTTAAACTATCACCCCTTGTCCTGTCACTGCAATCCCTGATGAAGTAGTCCCTGTCCAGCATCCTTGTAGTGTTGTAGATCTTGGAAGGCTGCATAATCTGATTCTTTCTATTTCTCAATCTATTAATGTGATGCATGTTCTGTGCCCTCCTTTTACAGCTGCTTTTTGATAAACACAGCTGACCGGATCATCAGGGTGTACGATGGCCGTGAAATTCTCACTTGTGGACGAGATGGAGAGCCTGAACCCATGCAGAAGCTGCAGGATTTAGTGAACAGGTAAGAGGCAGCAGGGTGGCTGATCAGCCTCACTGGCAAAGCTGAGGTTTGTGTGCTCAGCACTAATGGAGAAGGCAAGATCTCAGTTTCAAGAACAAATCCACTCCACAGTCCTCCAGCCTCTCTGCTCTGCTCTTGTCTCAGGGTTTAACCTGTGTTGCTGTCTTTGCTGCAGGACACCGTGGAAGAAGTGCTGTTTCTCTGGGGATGGTGAATATATAGTGGCAGGGTCAGCACGACAGCATGCCCTGTACATCTGGGAGAAGAGCATTGGAAACCTGGTGAAAATCCTGCATGGGACCAGGGGGGAGCTGCTCTTGGATGTAGCAGTAAGAAAACTGACTGTGTTTCTTGCTACTTTGAAAACTAAGCTTTCTTAATTTGAATTAGTTAAACTCCTCTTTTCTCTTTTTAATAAATCCAGTGGCATCCTGTCCGACCCATCATAGCTTCTATTTCAAGTGGTGTTGTCTCAATATGGGCTCAGAATCAAGTGGTAAGTGTTTTAGATGGTTTCCTTAAGAGGATTCCCAAACCTAACCTGCAGTGTTAAGCATAATCCAGTATTTGTTATATGCTCCATCCCTGGCAGTGTTTGAGGCCAAGTTGGGCAGAGCCTTGGGTGACATGGTCTAGTGTGAGATGTCCCTGTCCATGGCAAAGGGTCGGAACTGGATGATCTTAAGGTCCTTTCCAACCCTAACTATCCTGTGATTCTATGATTACAATGTTGTATTTTCAGTAAGAACTAACTTGTGCACTTCCTAATTTACTGTGTGACTGTGGACCTGAATGAAAGGACCTGAATGAAACTTGATTTTATTGCGAGCCTGTGTGTGGCTTGGGGGATTTTAATGCAGAACAAGACTGTAATTGTTTGTGTCCTCACTGCAGTTGTTGTTCCTTTGCATAAGGTAAAAATCACTTTGACTTTGTGGTTTAGGAAAACTGGAGTGCCTTTGCTCCTGACTTCAAAGAGCTGGATGAAAATGTGGAATATGAAGAGAGAGAATCAGAGTTTGACATTGAGGATGAAGATAAGAGTGAACCAGAACAGACAGGTACTGTGTAAACTGTGTTTTTAGTCTAATTACATATCCATACCAGAAAGGAAAACTAGTGCTCACAGTGGTATAGGTGGGTGTTAAATGACAAAACAGGAGTGGGTAAATGGAGATGCGTGAACTAACACAATCAATATGATTCAAGGCCAGGTTGGATGAGGCTTGGAGCAACTTTGTCTTGTGGAAGGTGCCCCTGCCTGTGGCAGGGGTTGGAACTGGATGAGCTTTAAGATCCTTTCCAACCCATCCCGTGATTCTATGATCCTTCTAGAAATTCCTCCCCTCTTCAGTAGGTGTTTAACAGCAGCAAACAGTAGCAGGTAGACACGGGTGGTTGTCCGGGCCTCCTCAGCAGCAGCGGTGTGAAGCCATGGCCACACAACCTGGCCACTTGGTGGTGCCAGAAAGCTGTGTCCTGTGACAGCCTGCCTCTAGCTATGAGCAGAGAGAAGGATTATTCCCAGCACACCATAGGGCTTTCCTTGCTACCAGACTCTGCAGCACTTCTCCTGGTTGGATGAATTGCTGCTTGGCAGTTTCTAATATTCAAGTGTAATGTTGGTTTGTGGGTATTAAGCATTCTTTCCCTGAAACTTGGTCTTCTACTTACTGTCTTCAATTCACCTTTTTGCCTTGGTTCTCAGGTGCTGATGCTGCAGAAGATGAAGAAGTGGATGTCACGAGCGTAGATCCCATTGCTGCCTTCTGTAGCAGGTGAAAGAATCTTGTGTTTAAAGTATGAATACAGAATGTATCACTAATATTCCCTGTATAATATGTTGTAATAACCCCTAGTTTTAAATGAAAGCAGACATTTTTCCTTCACAGTGATGAGGAACTGGAGGACTCCAAGGCTCTGCTTTACTTACCCATTGCTCCTGAAGTTGAAGATCCAGAAGAAAACCCCTATGGGCCTCCACCAGATGCGGTACAGAGCTCTTTAACTGATGAAGGAATAGGCTCTGAGAAGAAGAGGCAGTGCTCCTCTGATGGACCCCAGGCACCAAAGAAGAAGCCCAAAACCACCAACATTGAACTACAAGGAGTACCTAATGATGGTGTGTAGCAGCTGCAATTGTTTTAAATGCTTGTTCTGCATCTGAGATGGCTTTTAGCATTGCCTTCACCTTGTCTGAAGAGCAGAAGTTCAGAGGGCCACTCGTTACTTTGAAATCCCTTCTTATAACACTTATGAATAGCCACACACTCTTGCTGGCATTTTGCAAGCTAGGGAGAAGTAAGGTGTCCTGATACTCTTGGTTTTTAATGCTGTTTGTATCTGATGCTGTACGTGCTGAGGTTTAATTTGCTTTGGTGCCGCATTGTCTTTCCACAGAAGTCCATCCGCTGCTGGGTGTGAAGGGAGATGGTAAATCCAAGAAGAAGCAAGCAGGCAGGCCTAAAGGATCAAAAGGTAAAGACAAAGATTCTCCATTTAAACCGAAACTCTACAAAGGGGACAGAGGTGCTTTACCTCTGGAAGGAGCAGCGAAGGGTAAAGTGCAGGCGGAGCTGGGACAGCCTTTGACAGGTAAGGAACCCAGCGGGAGCGTCGTTGCCTTGCTTGGTGGCCTTGCTTTGTACAGACCCTGACTTAATATAGTCCTAGTTTCATCTTCCCAAATGGCACTTGCTCACTGAAAGTTCTGCTGCTGACAAGGAGAGGCAAAATTTTGCAGCACTATTATAGTCTGTAGACTGTAGGTTGAGTACTATTTCAAAGGCAAAACATCTTTGGATATCTTTTTGATAACTTCTGTCAGTTCCTCCATAAACAGTAACAGGGTTTGGTTTTGGTGGGTCGATGTTGAAGGGGGAAGAATGTAAAGAGTGAAGGCTTCTGAAGCTGAAGTTGACGTTTTGTGCCATCAGTACTAGGCAAAATGATGAAGAACAGCAGGGTTGTGTTAGCAGAAGTAGGAAATGGAGCACTGGTAATGGTCTGTTTGGTGAGTGAACCCTGAGAGGAAATCCAGGAGCTGAATTTTCTTTTCCAAACCACACGGCAGCCTTGTTTAAATTCCAGGCAGTGCAGTTGCTAGCAATGAGGGTAGGTTTCGGTGGACTTTAATCCTTTTTCCCTCTGGTCATATTTTGTTGGCTGTGTACAAAACTAGGACTGTTGCAGTCACCTTTGTGGGGGCCCAGACTTAGTCTCTCTCAGACTGAGCGTTTCCCCTCAGTCTCCTTTGCTACTTCAGCTTCTTCACTGGAAGAAGTCCATTTAAGCTCAGTGAAGAAAGCACATGTTTGGATGAAGTGAATGTGGACTCCACTGTTTATGACTTTTAGAGTGTATTTAATAACTCAGGATTGATACATAGGCAGTCTCAATGGCACTGCTATATCAGATTTTGTATTTCCTTGAACTCAGCAGCTGCTGCTATGGATTTTAGACTGTACAGAAGTGATTTTATTCCCCCTCTTCCTTCCCTCATTGCTGGTCCTAAGCTACGCACCTTGCTCATTGTCCTTCCTGCTCAGCTCCTGTCCCATTGGTTGTACTAGTACTGACAATTGCTGTTTGTAGAAAAAGGGGAGGGGATGAAAGCAACTTAATCTGTAAAGTATGATAGTAAAGAAATTACCTGGGCTGTGGGGTCCTCAGATGTCTTTGCTGGCATCTGTGACATCCTGACTGCTCTGTTGTACAAGCCTGGTTTGAGGACCAAATGATTAGAACCGTTACGTGTCCTTGCAAAGCTGTATGTGGGAGGATTTTTGTGTGGTTTTGGTTGTAGTGCTACCATGGAGCTGTTGTAATAGAGCCTGACTTTCTACAAAAGCCAAGAGTGGAATTTTACTGCTGCTGAGTTTGGGATGTGCACATCCAGGCCAGTGAGCTCTGGGGTTTGGGCACTGTAAAAGGGAAGTTTTCTCATGAACAAATGCATTTAAGCTCATGTTCCCCACTTACTTCACCAGCCTAGAGGAGATGGTAGAGCTTTCTGAAATATACTTTTAGCCTTTGTTGTCTGGAAGCACTTGAAGGTGGTTTTCCATGGTACAGTTCTTTGGCTTGATTCGGATATAGGCAAAGGATCAAAATGAAGGACTTCTGTCTCTCGTTAGGACGTGTTGTTGTGCTTCCTTCTACACTTAAGAGGATTTCATAGGTCCATGCAGTAGATCTCAGTAGTCAGTGTTGGAAGTGTCTCTGTAAGTCATGTTGTGAGAAGAATGGATTGGCCACTAAAGGAACTGTTGCTTGGATCTTTCCAAACTCACAGTAGTCTTTAGTCCATGAAGCTCATGTCTGCTTTCCTTTATTCCCTTACTGCCTTGCACTTGCAAGTCCTGTTTTGGGCAGCCAGTTTTTCTTGGTGCCACCACATGAAGATGCACACTTCCACATTGAAGTGGCCTTCTGGGATCCTGGAGCCTTTGCTGTCTCTCATCCATGGAGCTGTTAATTTTGCCAGTTCCTTTTGCTGTTGCTTTCTGAAGTAACTAATCAGCTACTAAAACAGTCACACAAAGGTGTTCTACGCTCATATGCCCTAAGACAGTGTCTTGCTGCAAGCTGCATGGCTGGAATGTGGAGGTTGGCACTGGTGCATCTGTATCACTGTGCTGTGCAGTCTGGAATGTCTGCTTCAAGCTGCCGTGTCAAAATCAGGCTCCAAACAGACTGAGGAGCTTGTTCCATTTTGTAGCTTCGGAATACAATCTGACAATTTGGGTTAACCCAGGCTTAGGTGAGGCTTGTTTTCAGTTGGGCTCTTGCTCTCAGGTTTTGGGATTGTTTGACACCAGGTAAGTTGCTTTGCAGCTTTGTGGAGTAAAAGCTCAGGAGTTTGTCAGCCACCTTGTCATAGACAGTACCTTGTTGGTTGTACCTCATTAGACGGAAAAGAATGGCTTTAGCTAGGAAATCTTGTTCTCCTTTCTCTGGAAATGCTGAATTTGGTGGTCTCTGGCTTTTGAGAACATCTGTTGGAGGCTGGTTACTTACTTTTGACCTGTCTTTGATCTCTTTAGCAGGTGGTGCAATCTCAGAATTGTTATGAAGACGCTCTCCTTTAGCTTCCTGTATTCTTTCCTATTTTGGCACCATAATGTGGGAAGTAGATGAAATGCTCAGTCAGAGTGGACTGACTAATACAGCAGACTGATTGCTCGTGGATTCAGGGAGTGACTTTCGTATGAAATGACTATGGAAGAGGAAGCAGCTTCATTCCTCCTTACCTGCCTCTGCATGGAACAGTGTAAGATGCTAACTCTCAGGTCATGCGATTTGCAAAGAGACTCGTTCGACTACCTTTGTGGTGACACATAGAGCTGTGTCTGAAGTGAGCTTGAAGGGGCCTCCAGAGCTTATCCCCATTGTCTTTTAAATCCCCTTTTTTTTTATTCCTGGATTGAAGAATACCCTGGTGACTGTATCCGGCAAACATCCCTTTCTTTGCTGTTAAGTTTCATTTCAGTGAGTTGTGACTCCTTCCGTGCCAGCTTCATCACCTTCCCAGCTTTTTGGGTAGCTTGCTATGATGTCTTCTGTGCTGACACTCCTGCTGATTAAGTGCCGGGTGGACAGAGATCTAAGGTGAAGACTCAAGAGACCCTCTGAAGTCTGCAAAGAATGAGGCTTCGTATTGTGAATAGTTCAGACATGAAGGATGACCCAGCCTATGGGAGAAAGGAGCTCTAGATAAAATACTCAGCTGTTATGCTCTCTTTTAACCTGTGATATGAAAAGCAGTGTTGGCAGTTTCTGTCCTAGCAAAAGTGGGTTTATTCTGTCCCTTTCCTGTGCAGTGCCCTACCAGAAGCAACTGGTTTCCTCCTTAGCTGATAGGAACTGGCAGATAGAGAAAAACCAGAACCCCATCTCTGGATCAAGAATGGAAGATGAATGCTAACAGCTCGCTCTTAGCCATGCTTTAACCATTTCCTCCTTAAAGATGGTTGGAATATTTTCCTTGTGGGAATGGAAAGAGACACTTTATCCAATAGCGACAGTCTGAGAGCTCTGTACCAGACCGACTGTCTGTTAAAAGGCTTTCATTCCTAATGCCCTTTGCTTTATAGACTTTTACAGTTCCTATGCAATTACTTATAGTTTTCCCCCAGCTGTAATTACTGAGCTCATCACTGTGTATTGGAATTGTCAAAGCATCCTGCAGATGGTAAAACCCAACAAGAGGAGTCGCGAGGAGATTTCTTCAGTTGCAGTTGGAGGCGTGCAGCAGTTGCATGAGCTGAAGTATGGGAAGAGAGGAGACACTTTAAATCAGGAGGGGTTTTAAAACTGCTGGTTTCATTTCTGGCTTTGGTGCAGTGGCTGCTTTGTGTAATGAAATCCGTGTGTACAGTCGGAGTTTTCTTTGTTCTTTCTGCTTGTAGGATGACTTGCATCTCCCCTGGAATACTGTTGTGTCAAATCCACCCTAGTGTGGCGTGGCTCCCCACACAAGCTTTAAAAGGTGCACAGGCAGTGGTTCTTCAGGTTGTCCTAAAGCATGTGATTTGCCACAGACTCGGGCCTCTGTTCCTGGTAAACCTTTGCTGTACAGTGTATATGTCCTTGGTTTCTTTTCTTCCGTCTCCTATTTTATTTTCTAGTATCTGTAGTTTTGTACAATATTTGACAGATACTGGCTTGATGGTGGTCTGCAGCAGTGATGGTAGGTTTTGTGGTTGTAAATAAAGAGGTATGTTTCATTTCCTAAAGTCAACGGCTAAGTCTTGGCTTCTCCATACAACCCTGATTGTGTATATGGGGACAGTGGTTAGGAATAACAGCACAGCTCTGGTGTGAACACACTGTGCCTTCACCACAGCTGGGGTGTTCCCCTGGGACACTTGAGCACTACGTGAGTTACATTGGGACGTCTCATCCCCAGTTTCTGCAGTGGCAGCAGAGGAGTGGTTTCTGTTTGACACATGCATCACTTGAACATGGGGCTTTGGGGTCAGTGCTGGACGTGGCACAGGGTTTGGCCTCGCAGCTCCTCTGAGCAATGCCATGGGGCAGGTGCTGGTGAATCCCTTCTGAGTCAGGCAGTTGATGTCAGGAGCCTTTTATGTTGAGCCCTCATGTCAGAGGACTTGCTTTAGCTTCCAAGGGAGGGGAGTTCTTTGGGGCCACATTCTGCCCTAGGGCTGTGACATCAGCACTGTTCCCTTGGGAACGGGGAGATGGAGCTGCACTGAGCCCTGAACAGCCAGGATAAAATACTGCTGAGGTTGGCTTCCATTTTCAGTGCCATAAGATAGCCAGAGGTTGCAACATTGGGTTTGTGATCTTGGTCACTTGGGGAGGACTGTAGGGTTTGGGATATGTGTATATAATCCAGAACTATGCAGGTGCTGTGTAAGGATTCAGGTTTTCCTCATGCCCCAACAGCATTTTAAATGTTCCAGGAGTGATTACTTGTATTGAGTTATAGTATGAAGGGAAAGTTAAATTGGAACAATACCTCTTTACAGTGGGAATAGACTCATAGAATGGTTTGGGTTGGAAGGGACCTTCAGGATCATCTAAAATAGTCTCCAAAAGTCTTGCAGAGAAGGGAGGATTTCATCCTTAAGTTGCCAACTATATCCAAATGTCTGGAATGTGGTGAATTGACGCATCCTGCTGCCCTGTTCCCACAGCTGGCACTCATGATTCCCATGCTGACCAATGCAGTAATGTGTCGCATCTCTTACAGCAGCGTTCTGCTTCAAGCCCCTCTTGCTGGAGGCTTTTTCCTAACGGAAGGATTAGGTCTTGAAGGTGATGCTGGTGGCATTGCAGAAGTACCGAGTTTGGAGGCATCCAAAGAATGCCTGTGGTGACCCCTCTGATGGATAACCCCACCATGGAGCCCCTGGGGAGCAGCCACGTCCTTGGGCTGCTCCTTTGTGCTTTCCACGTGTCTTGGGTGGCTTCCTTTGCCGGCGTCACCGTCCCCGCGGAGCTGCTGTCGGTCGTGGCGCGGGTCGTGGTGAACACCACGCTGTGCAGCGTCACCTGCGGGCTGGGCTTCAAGCTGGAGGAGCTGTGCGAGGTCAGCCCGGGCGGCCAGAGGCACAACTGCACCGTGCGCCGCAGCAGCTGCCGCGCCAGCTGGGCCTGCGGCTTGCTCCACTTCACCCTGCCCGTGGGCCAGCCCTTCCAGCTGAGCTGCCTGACCTCAGACATCATGGGCAATGGGAGCCAAGCCTACAGCTATACATGGAGGTTTGCCCCAGGCCTCATCACCACGAAGGACATCCTGTTCAGACCTTTCAGAAACCCCAGCCCTCTTGTCAGGTTTTCCCCTACCAAGGAGGCAGATGCAGGGACTTATCGGTGCGAAGTGCAGGCGGTAAAGACGTTCAAAGTGGTCAAGAGGGTCTACTTTGCCATCAGAGTGATCCACAAGGACCTGGTGGATCTGAACTTCCAAAAATTCCTGACTTGGGAACAGAAGTTGGAAGCAAGCAAGGTGAAAGAGAACCTAGAAACTGGCGTCTATGAAGTGCAAGAAGAGGAGCCCTTTTGGAAAGGAGAATTGTTTTATCAGTGCTTGGTAGGCATTGGCAGTGGGGTGGCAGGGGGTATCTTGCTGAGTGTGGTGCTCCACTGCTTGCAGAGGATTTGGAGAGCGAGAGCTGCAGAGCAACGAGCTGAGATTTAATGTCACTTCTTGTCTGTCTCTTTCTTGATGCGGTGTTTCATGGGGGTGGTTGTGGGGTTTCTGGCTGACACAGTTTCTTCCCAGATACTTTCTGAAGCTTCAAAGTAATTTAGTACAAGACCAGAGAACCAGAGCTTGAGTCTTAATGGAGTGGTGCAGAGAGAACTTCAGATGGAGCAAGGCGGTTTGCCTCTCCATTGTGTGAAAGAATGGGTTGGAATGGTCCAGACAGGAGTTAAAGGACACTGAGCCACAGAAAACTGCCCATGGCCTTGCTGTGTTCCTCTAACAGGCCTTTATTTTACTTCTCTGTGTTCAGGGGGTTTTATTTAGCTAATAACTTGTGATCTTTATTCCTTACTCTCCTGCCTTGCTGAGAGCTCTGATGCCAGGAGCTGACACAGATTGCCCTGTTGGTGGATGGTGTTTCTCCAGCAAGAGGTGCTTTTGAGGTAGCATTCCAGACCCACTTTCCTGCCTCTCTGCTGTCCTTTCCACCAGCTCAAAGTAGATCCCCAAGGTGTCAGTAGCTGTGGGGCAGTGTTGGGACAAGCAGTGGGTGCCTGATTCCTTAGGGATTTATCTCCTTCCACTAGAGCCAGGAAAAGTACCTTCAAGCAGGAGCTTGGAGCTTGCCCTGCTCCTTTGTAGTGGAGAAGATTAAGGCAGGGAGCACTGGGGAGCACAAGGAAATCTGCTGCTTAGGAACATAATGGGGTGGTTTTAATCATGACTCAGAGCTGAGCCTGTTCCTGAGGGGGAGGAAGGGAGGAGCTCAGTGGGCTGCGGAGCTTTCGTTTTGCCTGGTGATTAATAAGTATAAACCACACAGCATCTCCATAGGCAGTATTGCTCCCCCTTCGTAGCAGAATTCACAGAGGGACCTATTAAGTCTTTCTACTTTACCTCTTATTTTACAGCAAACAACTGTATTTACTAAGTTTATTTCCTTTTTTCTTTCCCTATGAACTAAAGAACAGGAATGCACAGCACAAAATATTGTAGATTGAAGCATGCTACTCCTTTTTCTTTTTGCCAGAACAACATAAAGGATGCTTTAATATGGGAAGAGTTGGATGTGGAGGTAAATACCTGGTTTGATTCATCCTATACAGAAAATCAGGCTGAAATAGGAAGCTAAGTCTTAATGTGCACTGAGGGAGGTAGGAAGTGTGTCAGGTCAGTGGGCTGTGGACCTTGTGTAGCTGTATCCAAATGGAGGAGCAAGCCTCACCAGGCTTCAATTCCCAGTGTGTGCTTGTACGAGTTCCCTCTTTCCATGGGGAGACTTTAATGAGCACAAGAACCAGCAGAAGTTTGGAACCTGACTTTCAGCAGTGCCAGGAGATGCCTTTGGGGAGATGCAGTGCCCCTTTCTGGTGCCTGGGGCCGTCCTTTTGGGAAGGGACTTACCACACGCCAAATTTACAGAGCTCTTTTTGCCCCCTGACCATGAGGAGATGGGTGATAGAATTGGTGAATGTGATGCCCGTTGCAGTGGAGAGGAAGCTGCTGTCTGCTCTCCTCTCTGTTGTGCTGGATGGGGTGAGACGTGGGCTGCTTTGGGGCAGGCTGTGCTGAAGAACTCCCTGAATAGCAGGAGCAGACCCTTGGATTGGGAGGTAATGGCTAAAATCAACAGAGAGAAGCTGCCCCATCTGGAAGAGCCTCTCTGCTCTTTGTCATGGAAATGACATTGCATCCTGTGGGCAGCTGTGCTTCAGACACACAGAAAGATGATATGAAGGCTCCAGGACAATCCATTTTCTCCCTGCTTAGCTGAGGAGGTCAGAGTGGGAGCCAGCAGGGTCCTTCATCTTACTGTGTCCTCTCTTTGTTCCTCTGAGGGGACCCAGATGCCCACAGCAGGAAACATTAATACATATTTTAATGGTTATTTCGAGATGGATAATATACTTTTAATGCTTGTTTTAAGAGGTGGGTTTGTGATGGCCAATGCAGCTTCAGCTGTCAGAAAGGATGGATCTGGGCTTCTTATTGGCATCATGGCTGTTTGAAATTACACTTTCCTCGTGTGCTTTATGAGGTTTGGCTGATGGCTGGATTAGCTGGGGGTGGAGGAGAAGGAAGAGAGAGCAGACTGAGCTGGGGGGAAGGAAGGACACAAAAAGGGAGTAGGGGAGGTGGAATGTGAAGGGGGGTCAGCGAAAGCTGAAGCAGGGACCCCTCGTAACAATATTCTCTCCCAATCCATATGTTTCGTTCTGTCTCTTCCTGTAATATCCATGTTTTCTTAGCCCCTGTCCCTGTTCTTCCCAACATAACTGACTCAATTGCAGGACAAAAAGTGCCTTTTTCTGCTCTGCCTTGGTAATATGGTGCCTGAGCCACTTCCCAGCCCAGTTTGTCTGCCTGACCCATGGGAGACTGCAGCATCCACACACACCAACCCTGCTGCTGCCTGGTCCCAGCTGGAGGCTGCTTCTTGGGACAAACTTGTGCTCAATCAGTATTAGGAAGCAATTAGCATTGTACAAACTAAAGGCAGACAGATTGTGTGAGGGAGGAAGTCAATTTGCTAATGGCATTAGCACTTGGAAGGGAGGAGGGAATAACAGAATGGGGAGACACAGGCAGCTTTTCAATTGCTGTCAGCTACAGAAGCTTATCTAAATGGAATAACTGGATTGCCTCAACTGCTGGAACTTGAGTGGCAGCAAAGAGGAAAACAAACCCCTGTAAGCTTCTATGGCACCAAGATGGGGCTGTCTTACTCCTCCGTCCCCTGCACATTGACCTGTGCTCATTTCTTTACCTGGTCCTCCAGCCCTCGCAGCAGCTCCATAGCCTCCTCTGGGCTTGCTGCAGTGCTGATGCTCCATGTACACCCCGTGGTCAAGCTCAGTGTTTCTTGTTGGGGCTGCAGGAAAGTGGATGCATCCAGGATGGGCAGCCTGAGGGTGAGTTTCCCCATGACCCCAGTACTGTTGAGCCCAGTTTCTCATCTCCCCACTCCCCAGTGCAGAGCCTCAGGCCTGTTGCACTTAGGGTTGCGCTGGCTGATCTCCTGACATCCTTCCCGAAGGCACAAGGAAGCCAGTAGATATTTAAGGCCAGACAGAATGACCATGCTGAATGAACCTGACATCACATAGACAAGGTGATTTCATGCAGCAGTTGCTGCTGTGAAGGGAGTTCTTTCCTCTAATGGAAGTGAACCTTTGCAAATCTGCTTGCTTGTGGCTGATCTATTGGATATCTTCCCTGGAAGGTTTCCAGGCTTGGTTTAAAGGCTGTGATTGATGAGAAAGCTCTTTGGCAAGTGCTCCAACAATCACTTACACCTTTAGCTAATCAGGTGCATGAAATCTTTGACTCTCAGTTTTCTAGCATCGCTTTCCAGCCATTAGAATACCAGAGGGAGCACATTACATTAACGTCTCCAACCTCAACGCTTGTGATTCCTTACCCCAGGGACAGTCTCTCTCTTTTGGATAATTATCATTGTCATGGGGTAGAATTTGAGTGTACCATCTCTTCATTGACTTGGCTTTGGCTGGGGGTCCAGCTCGGTGCAGTGGGGTGTCACTGGGCTCCTCGGCAGGACTAGTACCTGTGGTACTACTGGCATTTAAAACCGGACAGAAGTACTCCAGACTCGTAGCTGTCTAAAGCCTCTGGATACCTTTATTTATGAGCTGCGTGCTACTGGAGCCAATAAATACCCATCATTACAGTAAGTACGGTCTGCTTACAGCTGGTTTTCATACAAAAATAGTGTCCAACAAAGGTACTGCCCCGTTGGTGTGAAGCTGGAATAAAATGCTCACAGCAGAGGGTGTCTGTGACACAGGCTTAGAGCAGGTGGGATTTAGACCCCTCAGGCAGTAGCTGGATGTGACTGCTGCGTTATCCAACTGCTTCCTTGGGCACACATAGAAGTGTTCAGGGCACAAGAGTTCAGCTGGCCTGATTCAAACGGCTCCGGCTGCGAGCTGAATTTAGCCCAGACAGCCTAAACCCAGAAGCACCGTCTGCAGTTTGCAGTTCAGTAGTGTCAGGTAGAAGGTTATTTTAAGGCTAAATCAGAGCTGTGAAGCTTCCCTCACGTGGGAGGCTGCAAAGACTCCCCCTTGGTGGTGTACTCCTCACTGCACCCGTGTCGAGCTGGTTCCTACTCCTGACGCATAGGATGGACCCCCTGAACTGAGGTGCTGAGAGCAAACCCCCACCATCAGCTCATCCCTGTAAGTCAATCTCTACAGCAGACACTCAGCAATTAAATGCAGGGGATTCTTAACGAGACAGGAAACTGATTTGCAGTTCAATGCAGTGGTGCCAAGCCAGGAAGCTCTGTGGAGACGATGAGATCTGTTTCTCTCCCCTGGCTCTAAACACCTTTTAAACCTGTGCTGGGTTTTAGGAAGCTCTGGCTTTACAGAGGGCTTCTTCCACATCTCTTTCTCCTGTTGGTGCCTCTGGCAAGGCTTTATGTGTACGGGGTTTCTATACAGGGATCCTTTGAAGGGAATTAGCTGTGTCCATGGGCATGGCCGCCCTTGGGAGAGCAGCAAGTCCTGTATCAGACTTCATCAGCGTGAGGCTTTCTGTTGTGGTCCCCCCCCTGCAGAGCGCTGGCAGGGGCAGACCTGGGGCACCTCCAGCACCTGCAGCTCCATCTGATGGAGACTCTTTGGTTATTTGACCTGGCTGCTTTGGTTTGGTCCTCTCCTGAGCTGTGCCTGTGCTGCTGCAGGGGCATCATCCAGCTGCGCTCTGGAGCTCTGCAGGTGCTCTTAGTTTATGCCTCCTGAACACTGTCGTTCTGGCTGCTGCTGGTGCTGCATATTGACCAGGTAACCCTTGCCCAAGCCCTTGTTTCCTTTGCTTTTAAGCTAACACTGGGTTTTCCTTTCATCCTGTCTTTTGGGGGAGAAAGGCTGAGGCCCAGCGAGGTGGAGGCAACAGCAGGAATGTGGAGTGAAGCGCAGGGAATATTTGCCAAACGAAGCTTCCAAACATCAGTAAAAGCATTTTAAAATCTTCAGGAACATAAATAGTACAAAGATAGAACTGAGGTGTAGCTGTTGTCCGGATGGATGGGGGAGGTCATGGAGAGCTGCAGAGGGACCTGGAGGAGGCTCAGGCCGGGCACTGGGGTAATGGTCCCTGCCTTCACTGCCTGCCTCAGCCATGTAGCAGCATGGAGCTCTTGGCTTCTTTTCCCCACTGTATCCCAATGGATACCAGGGAGCAGGGAGGTCCCCTGGTGAGGGATGTTTAGGCTCATTCATTACGTTTATGTTTCTTTGCCTGCTTCTCTTGTTTGCTCAGCACACCGAGGCCTCCTGTCTGCATCCCCTGCTTGTGAACCTACCCCCATTTACCTTCTGGTGGGCCAGATGCTGAAAACATTGTGATGGGGTACTGGGGATCTATACCATAGGCAGGACTCTGGGAGGCCAGAATTTATATCATCTCTCAAATGCTCCCTAAGGCCTAAGGCACGGTACTTTTAAAATGATGGTATCAGGGAATGGTTTGGGATGGAAGAGATGTTCCATGCGCAGGGACATCTTCCACTAGAGCAGCTTGCTCCAAGCCCCATCCAGCCTGGCTTTGAGCACTGCCAGGGATGGAGCAGCCACAGCTTCCCTGGGCACCCTGTGCCAGTGTCTCTCCATCCTCATAAACTGATTGGGAAGGGCAGGGATTGGTACCTACAACCTGTGTGTCAGTGCTGCCATGCACAGCCCTGCCTGTGTCAGGTGGTGCGGGAGCTGAGCTCGCTCAGGCCATCGGTGTTATCCACTGGGAAGGAGGAAGGAGGCAGGTAAAGGAATGCCCTTGGGATCTGACCAGGGAGCAACATATATCAGCTGCTCATTGACTTTGCTCGGTTGCTTTACCAGGAGACAGATTTTAATATGCAACCTCTATTCCCAACCATTTTAGTTAATGGGCACCTTCTCCTGTACTTCTCTGGGGTGTCAGCTCTCCCATTTACATGAGCTGCACCAGCCTTGGAGCTGGAATTCTTGGCTGGATCTCAAGCTTGCAGCCCCAAGTGGAGCCTGGCATTGTGGCTGGAGAGAGACGCAGCTGAGCCCAGATTGAACTTTGTTGCCCCAGGGCTGGCTCCTGAGTCTCCAGCTCTTGTTTAACTTCTCCTTTAAGACCCTCTCTGCTGAAATGGGAGATGCTGACAGCTCCGTTGAAGACAGGACTGCCTCTCAATTACCCAATGCTAAAGAAGGGTCTCCTTTTTCCTTACGCCTTCTCCTCCCTCCCAAGAACTAAGGAAAGAGGCAAACAGTGTAAGAAAACCACCCCAAAGCACACGGGCCATGGGTAACATTGAGCATTGCACCTCGCAGCAGAACAGTTGGTACAAACAAGAGGCTGGGCTTGCAAGTTAACACCAGGGTTGTCAAAAAGGCTTTTCACCATCTAAGCTCCATGTTCTTCAGGATGGGGCAGAGATCAATCCTTCTCGTGGCTTTATCTCCTTGGGCTGCATATTGTGAGTGGGGAAAGCAGAATCCTGTCCCATGATCCATTAGAGATGGCTGTGAGTGGGCTTGGGATGGAACATGCTGATCACTGTGAAATCTGTCTCCAGCTTCCCTCCCTCCCCCCCCCCCAGAATTCACTGTACATGTTTAAAACCAAAGGGTAAATGTAGCAGTCTGGTTATTTTAGTACATGGCTTCATAAGGCAGAAAAACCTACTGGTGCAGTGTGGGGGCAGTTTGCTGTCGGAATTCATGTGGAATTCTTCACTTGTTTGTGTATAAAAGCTTTAATCTCGGTTAAAGACCCATTTCTTGTAGGAAAGCTCATGTTCTTCCAAAACACCACCAAAAAAAAAGGCTCTTTCTCTCTTCCTGCCTTAAACCCACGTTGTCAATCCTTTCTCTGTAGTGCTGCCACGGCACAAACGTGATGCTTCAGCAGCCAAGTGTTGAGGAGTTCCCCACTGCCTTGGGAGGGAGCATGTCCAGAGTCCTGTGCTGCAGGGGCCATCGTCAGAGCTCCAGGTACCTGATCAGGGCCACCAGTACTAGAGAGTTAGTTGTGATGGTGACAGCATGTGGCACCGGCCTCGTCACGGAGTCCTCCACCATCATACTTGTCCCTGCAAGAGAGGGAACAGGGAGGGAATGACTGTTGTGTTGCACAGGAACAACCGGAGGCCTCAAGGGAAGAGCGGGGAAGGTTGGTAAAATGGTGGCTCTGGAGCTGTGCTTGCTCCTGTTGGGATTGTCCCTGAGGAGCCTCCCAGGAAGGGAGAGTGGGGTTTTAAAGCAGAGCAGTGTTTCCTGTCCTGCTGTGCTATGGCCAGGCCATTGCCCATCAAAGAGCGGTTGCAGTGAGTGCCAGGGAAGTGGTCCTTGTTTGCCGGGGTGTGCAGCACCCTGGGTGTGGGTGTTTGCAAGGAGGGGGTGTGCTCAGAGGAGTGCCCCTACCACTGTTCCGGAGGATGTGAACCTCCGCTGGGATTCCATCTCCACCGGGGCCTGTCACCCGGATCTGGACAAAGGCATGAGTGAAGTCTTCAGGGACAGGGATGTCGAGCTGGTTCTTGTTGGCCAGGAACAGCGTGGGAGCAGAGTGGGAATCCTGCCTGTAAAGCATCTGTTGGAAAAGGCAAGGCTGAGTTTGTGTGCGCTGTGATTCCTTAGGGTCACCTATAGGAGAAGCCAGCTACAGCCTGCCTGTACCTTATAGCCCGTAACTGCAGACTCGTCTGCCTTTGCCACCACTGGGTCCCACTTGATGTTGACTGTAGATCCAGAAAAAGTCCAGGAGATGTTCCCAGGTGGCCTCTTTGGTGCTGAGAGATAGAAAACAAACAAGTTAGGAATGATGAGGAGGTTGTGCTGGTTACAGCTGCCTCCTGAGGCTTTACAGTGCTCATGGCACCACCGTGGTTGGTTTAAGCCCAGCAGAGGTTACTCTGAGCTCAGGTCTCAGAGCACAAGCCTCACCTGAGGCAATGCAAGGCACAGCAGTTCTCTGGCCTACTCTGAATGGTGTTAGAGCACCAAGATAAAGCTCCCATGGGTCCAGGGCTCACTGGGGATGCTCTGGAGGAAGCAGCAGCCCCAGGGAGGGCCGTGTTCAAAGCAGGGTCACTCACGTGGCTTCGTGGTGGTGACGTTGGTGGAGGGGCTGGGGGGGCCGGTGCCAGCCCGGTTGTACGCTCTGACCGACACGTGGTACTTGGTGTTGGGGTGCAGGCCTGTTACGTGAGCTGATGGGACCAGCCCCGCCGTCCTCACCCTGTCGGCTGCCTCCTCTTTGTCACCATCCTTCCAGTACCGGATCTGAGCAGAAAAGGGAAGGATGGGTTTAGTCAGGGTGGAAGCTCCTGCAAATACCAGACTTGGTCCATCCGTGGAATCATGGAATGGTTTGGGTTGGAAGGGACCTGAAAGCTCCTCCAGTTCCAACCCTGCCACAGGCAGGGACCCCTTCCACTGGAGCAGCTTGCTCCAAGCCCCTGTGTCCAACCTGGCCTTGAGCACTGCCAGGGATGGGGCAGCCACAGCTTCCCTGGGCACCCTGTGCCAGTGTCTCTCCATCCTCATCCGTAGCCAGTGCTGGAGACTCTTTGGTATTTGTCTCTGCATTTTGCTTAGGATATGCCTGGGAATAAGGTGACAGCCTTCAGTAGTGGGGCAGCAGCACTGGCACCATTAGAGCTTGTGCTGTCCATTAATTATCCCCCATCCTTGGAAGCAAAATGCCATCTCACTGAGCCTGGGGGATGTTCTCTGCTGGGCCTTCCAGGCTGTTTCAGTGTCTCTCATTCACAGGCTCGTACCTCATAGCCCAGGAGCACTCCGGTCATGTCTCCCTGCTCAATGGGCTCCCAGGATACATCCATTTCTGAGGACAGAACAGCCTTGGCTATAACTCTGAACGGAGCCACTTTTGGTTCTGAAAAAGACAACAAAAGGGAAGAAAATCCTTTTCCTATCTCCAGGCAGCACAACGGCCATACTGAAACCAAGGGCTCTCCCTGTTACTGACAGGCAGACAGCTGGTGTTATGTGCACAGAGTAAAGCAAGAGGAAGGGATTTAGGGACTTAATAGGACAAGCAGGGCCACAGATGCGTGCTATGAGGATGCGTCTGCTCTGGAGCTCCAGGTTATAGGGAAACATCTCCCTGTGTATGTGAGGTTGGTCAATGCTATGCTGGAACCTCTGCCTGCTACTCTGAGTTAAAGAAACCTCTCCTGCTGCTGGGCGCCCAGAGAGACCCAGCTCTGCTGGGAGCTGCTTGAGGACACATTGGTTGGTTCGTGGTGCATTCAGAGCCCGCGCAGCCCCTCTTTACCCTCCTCTGCCGAGTACACGATGGCGGTGAGGCTCTCTGGTCCCTCTCCCTTCCTGTTGTATGCTTTGATCTTCACTTCGAAGGGGGTGTAGGGCCCGATGCTCTCATTGCGGTACACGTAGTGCAGCGACTCGGCGTGCGGCACCCTGGCCGTCAGCCACCCCTCCGTGCCCTTCTTGCGGAAGGACAGGAGGTAGCCAAAGCCGTCTCCGTTCTGGTAGTCCCGCAGCGTGGGCTGGGAGGGAATGGGAAGAGAGAGGAGCCTTGGTCCCTTCAAAGCAGCGTTGGAGTCAGCGCTTGCTCCTCCCCTTGGCCCTCTCCCAGCCTCCACTTACCGTCCAGTTGATGATCAGCTCGTTGGGGGCCCCTCCGCCTCCGCTCAGCCCAGATGGTGCCACAGTTGGGGCTGTCAGGTCCCCAAACAAGAGCAGACAGCACAGGTTGGGTTAAGGCAAGGGCAGTGATGGAGATGAGCACAGACACTGCACAGGCTGGGGTTAGCCAGGCCTGGAGAACTCCTATCAAAGTGCTGGGCTGGGTTTCCAGCCCTGAGTGTATCAGATGTTACAGTCCAGAGTCTGCCTGGTGCCTGATGAACTTAATTGGAGGCAGCACATCTCAGAGGAGACAAGAATCAAGCTCAAAAACAGGGATACGGAGGGGAGCTTTAACAAAGGATATAATATGCATTTGGTACATGAAGAGCAGTTCTCCTGCTGTTCTTACATCCCTTCTGCTTGCCCATGCAAGCAGCAGAAGATAGAATGAACATTCACAGCCATTTGCTAGGAAATTCACCTTGTCTTTGCAGAGCTGTGCTCTGTGATCTGCTGGGGCTCTTCCTAAGCATCACTGNGATCTTTCTGCTTGCCCGTGCAAGCAGCAGAAGATAGAATGAACATTCACAGCCATTTGCTAGGAAATTCACCTTGTCTTTGCAGAGCTGTGCTCTGTGATCTGCTGGGGCTCTTCCTAAGCATCACTGCCCAGAAGGTACAGGATTTGGGGCTAGGATTAATAATGGTTTAATATCCTGTATCTCCTGCCAGCACTAGTACTGCTTTGTCTTTGACATGTAAATGGGCAGAGAGGCATAAATGTGATGGCATCACCTCCAGGAGCACTCGAGGAGATGACTGGTTATTTGTGACCAGGGCATGCTGCAAGCCAACCTTCCCCCTCCAGCACCCAGGAACTTTGGATTCCCCCTTCCACCTCTGAGCATCTCTGCACATACCTGCTTCTTTGGTACGGATTTTGCTGGAGGGTAAACTCGGCTCCCCAACTCCAAGGATGTTACTTGCTAAGACCCGGAACTCATAATCCATCCAAGGAATGAGGTTCACCACTTGGGCTGTCTCTGCGTTGCCTTCAATGTTTACAGGATCTATATAATCCAATAACACGAGAGGGGAACAAATAGCGCATAGGAGCACAGAGCAAGAGCTGGGCACCCAACTGGTGGGGTGACCCCACACGGGCCATGCCACTACTGCCCTCAGGACACTTACTGGTGCGCATTTGCTTCCAGTTGCTGGAGAGGAGGGTCCGTGCCTCCACGATGTATCTGGCAATGGGGCTGTGGTTGTCAAAGCCCCGGCTCCAGCTCAGCTGGACCGTGCTGTCACTGATGTCTTTCACCACCACCCCCCCAGGGGGGCCTGGAGGTCCTGGGGTGATGGGAGACACAGAGATGTTACTGAGCTGGGAGGCTCATTGCTCTTCACGTTGGACCAGTCTGAAATCAGGCCTCTCTTTTCTGGAAGCCTCCAAGTTTGGCCTCTGGAAAAGCTCATAAGCCTGTCACATCCAGGTCAAATGTTAGATGCCCATGGCAGGGGGTTGGAACTGGGTGATCTTAAGGTCCTTGCCAAGCCAAACCGTTCTATGATTCTATGGTGAGCTGGTCTCGTGGGAAGAGAAGCTGATCCCTTGCACAGACCACACTGTTACTTCAGGCTTGTAAGGAGCAGGGGACTTTACAACAGAGAGATTACCTCTGACAGTCAGCGTGGCTGACTCCGAAGCACTGTCCACAACAGTCTGGGCTGTACACGTGTACCGCCCTGAGTGCTTCAGCTGCGTGTTGAAGATGCTGAGGTCCCCAATAGCTTCCTTCTGTGTGGGGAAAAGACGTGGGGAGAGCACTTAAACATGCATTCAACAAGGTATTGGTTTTGTGAGGCAAGGTTTTGGTAGCCCAGGGGCTACAGAGGTAGCTCCAAGAGTTTGTGAAGCCCATGGATTATCATGTTGGAGACATTGCCTGTCGCTGGAGACGTTCCAGGCCAGGCTGGGTGTGCTTCTGAACAAGCTGATCTAGTGGGAAGTGACCCTGCTCATTGCAGGGTTGGACTGGATGAGCCATTCCTGTCCCCTTGTGCCATTGGTGGACAGGAGGTGGAGAATTCATGGGTGAAGTTGAGCCAGGGAAGAAGGGAGAGGTGAGGGGAAGGTGTTTTGGGTTTTATCTCTCTCTGCTCTGCTCTGATTTGGTTGGTAGCAACTCAGTTTCCCCAAGTTGAGTCTGCTTTAGCCATGATGGTACCTGGTGAATGATCCCTCCCTGCCCTCACCTTGACCCATGAGCTTTCTGTTCTGTTCTCTCTGCCCTGCTTGCCCTCTCTACTCACCACGCTGGCCCGGCGGTAGTGCCCCTCCGACTTGTCAAAGTCAATGGGGAAATCATCAAGTGACCAGGTGAAGGTCAGGTCCATAGTTGGATCGTGAGATGCGTGGCACTGCAGAGTGAGGTTTTCACCTACGTTGATGTCAGCACTAGATGGTGCCAGTGTGATTTTGGTGGCATCTGCAGGGAAAGAGCAGGGAGGGCTGTTAGTTCCAAACGTCCGGGTACCAGCTCCACACGACTGCTGCTGAGCATCCAGACCAGCTAACACTTTGCAGCTCGTCCTCCCTCTCTGCTGGCTGTGGTTTGACAGGAGGAAGGTGGTTAGAGAATGGAAGTGCTTTTCCCAAGGGCTGGTTGTTGGTAGGGGTGATTTGGGGGGTCAGGCAGGACGGTTGCTGCTCCAGAGGCTGAAACATCTTTGGTTCCCTGAGTACTGCATTGATTTTGGGGAGTATAAGGAAAATCATGGAGCTCTTAGACATCTCTTGTTCAACTGACCCCAAGTCAAGGCAAACATCTCTACCTCGAACGGAGAGGATCCCAGTACTGTTGGCTTTGCCCATGAAATTCTCAGCAAAGCAGGTGTACTTCCCCTCGTCAGATTTGCTGATGTTCTGGAGGATCAAGGTGCCATCTGTGGTAATAGTCACCCTGGAAAGGAAGAAGAACCACACAAGAGGAAGGTTAGAGAGGCTGTTCACTCTGTGCATCTGACAGTTTCCAACACCTGCTGATCTGAGAGGAACTGGTGACAAAGACAGGGCTGCAAAATACTCATAGGAGTTCTCTAGAGAAGCTATAGACGTAGCAGCGCACTTTGGTCATCAAGTCCAGTCTTCTGGCAAGAAAACCCCATCGTTTTAGCTATGGTTTCTAGGTAGAAGCTGACCCTGTGCTGCTACCTGCTACTGTTGATCAGAAGTTCAGTCCCTTTGGTCCAGAGAATGGTGGCTTTAGGTGCTGCTCTTGGTTGGCAGGGGATGATGACCTTCCCGCTTCGGGCTGCAGGGATCAGTCTCTTCACTGGGTTTAGTCTAAAATCTGGTGCTAAGGCTACAGGGGGAAAAAAGAGGATTGAGGCATGGTTAGAAAATGCTGTGATGGGAGCATTTCAGTGCCAGGTAAGTAGGCATCCATTAGTTGTTAGGTGGCTTGATAACAGAAGCATGGCAGTATCTGGTGAGCAAGATGAAGGAGGGATTCCTCGGCTGCTGGCTGGTTTCTGACCAGAAGGGCAGATGTTATGTGTTGTAACAGCAATGGGGCATGACCCTAACAAGTGCAAGGTCTTTGAGAGACACAAGAACAGCTGCTTTTGAAAATGTAGAGGATATTCGCTTCAGTTCCCTGACCAAGGTCACCAGTGGAGGCATCCAGCTTGCCCACAGCTCCGCCTGGAACTGCAGAGATAGAATTGGATTTTATCTGTTGCAGCATGTTAATGTTGGGCAATTGAGGCTTAGGGCCTTTAATTTCTCTCTGGCATCCACTGACCACGGGGAGATAAGCTTTTAGACTGATAAGGACCAAGGCTGGCATCAGCCCAGTTCCAGTCAGCACCCATCAAAGGCTGAATGGGTACCAATCCCTGGGCGCTTTCCTCCCCAGAGGAGGGAGGTTGTGTGTTGGGTTAGAGCTTGTGCTGCTGCTCTCTGTCCTGTACACTTTCTGTAGCTAAACAGATGTCCTTGTTCTCTTTCAGCGTTACTGAATTTACACAAGATTTCAATTTGAAAGGGTTGTTAAGTGTCTTGTTGAACCAGCAACTGCATTCCAATGGTGAGTGAAGCCGGTTTTGTCTGCTCTGATCTCACTCTGACATCGCAAGCGCAGGTTGTTAGGAAAGGATCTAAAATGCTTCAGTGTCCCATTGAAACCCAGAGCACTGGGAAGTGAGGAATTACCTTGCACTGTTAATTCAGCACTTGCATATACTGTGCCATGCTTGTTCTCAGCCACACACTGATACATGCCAGAGTCCTCCAGGACTAGCTTGGAAAATCTCAGCTCTCCACCGCTCACTTCAATGCGGTTCTGTGCAAACAAGAGGATGAACCCATTAGATGAGAAAAACACAAATGGAACTCAAGCCTCGTGTGTTCAGGATTGAGTTTCATTACAGACTCTGATGCCAGGTTGGAGCCAGCCTGGTTTTCCATAGGAGGAAATGCAGGATGTGTTCATGTCTGTCCAGTCACTACCCCACATCACTCTGCTCTGCTGAGACTTTGAAGTGCCTATGCAGCAATGTGCAGGTCATACAAAGACAGGTCCAAGGTGCTATTTATCCACCCTGGTAACTGGCTGTGAGTCCCTGTAGTTGCATGAAGCAATGGCTGGGATGGTAATGCTGGGAGAGGGGACTTGCCGTGGGTAAGGACTGTGGCATTGCTTTGCAGCCTCATGGGGGCACATGGGATGCGGGATGACAGAACAGGGTTGAGATGCGCTTGCAGCGAGGCATTGGAGGCTCTGAGCCCGGAGCAGCAGGTCCAGCACTGTGGGTTGTGGCTGAGCTGCCCTCGCTGCCAGACCTGGGTGCTGGTACCTGGGAGGTCAGGGGCTGCCCGTCCCGCAGCCACCGCACCGCGGGCCTGGGTTTGCCGGCGGCCACGCAGCTCCAGCGCAGGTCGGAGCCGATGTCAGCCTCCGTGTCCGTGATCACCTCCAGCCACTCCGGCTGAGCTGCGGAGAGAGGAGCAGAGCGCAGGCTCAGGTGGGAGCTGTGCGGGGCCAGGCTGGCAGCAGGATGCTCTTTGTGTGCTCGCTGCTGGCTCGTGCAGCTCAGCCTGTTTCACCACAGGAAGAGCCTTGCCTTGCGGGCAGTGATGCAAGGCTGAGGCCTCGCTGGCTCTGGATGCAGCCGTGCGTGGGGGCTGCACAAAACTAAGGCAGAGTCCAGATCTGAGGAAGAATTTTAGGGGTTCCCTTCTATCTGCAGTTATCCCTGACCTTCAGGAAAGCCTTCATTCAGACTAAGATAACCAGGTTAAGTTCTTGGCTAGATCTGATTAACAGGTCCAAGCATTAGCCCTTGTGGAAGCAGCTCGGGCTTGGAGAAGATCTTGGTTGAGAGCCAAGATTGATTTTAACCACTATTCTCTCTTTGCTTGTTACCTCATTGTTGCTAGAATGATTTCAGAGCAAGTTAGCTCTCTCTACTTGCTATAGCCTAAATACACCCATTGAAGAGAGGTACCAATGATCTCTACAGGTCTTTGTTAGGGCTTTGCAAAATCAGGGCTGGTGTTTTCACTCCCAAAGGCTCAGTCGGTTGCCTGGGGCATGTTGTTTTGCTCTAGAAAAGCACGTGCTTAAATGTGTTACCTTGAATGATGATGCGGCCCTGGTAGGTGTCTCTCCCTTTGATGTTTTCAGCCTCACACTCATAAGTGCCTTCATCCTCAAAGCCAGCATCCTGGATCTGCAAGAGGGGCTCGCTGCCGATCCACTTGGAGGACTGGGAGCCATCCAACTTCCTCCACTTGATCTGAGGAACAGGGCTATGGGAAAGTAAACCTGGTGATGGGCAGCTCTTGGGTCCCCCGTGCTGCAGTGCAGCACACTCCGTCCCCACATAGCCACCCAGCTCCCATCCCTGCTGGGCCTCGGCCAGCAGGACAGATGGCTCTAGGCAGTTCCTCCTCCTGTTCCCCCTCCATCTCTGGTCTCCAGCAGACCCGCTGAGGAGAGGGGTTGTTGAAGTCATGGGTTTTGCCATGCCCCCCCCTCCTGGGCAGTAGACGCGGCACTCACTTTCCAAAGGCAAAACACTCCAGCGTCACCATCTGCCCAGCCAGAGCGTAGGTGTCTGCAGGAAACCTGGCCTTGATGCTGGGAGCATACTGCCTGGCATCTGTGAAAGGAAAGCACCCTTGAGGAGTTCAGGATGACTGGAAACCAGCACGAGTGAGGTCTGAAAGGGCAGAGGTACTCAGAAGTTCCGCTGCTTTCCTAAACCTTTGTGTTTGGAGGAGGCAGCAGAGGCTGAGCTCAACTTTCTTTTCAAACCAGCTCTTGCTAAAGATTCAAAATCTCTTTGCAACATCTCCTGGAATCATGGAATGGTTCGGGTTGGAAGGGACCTTAAAGCTCCTCCAGCTCCAACCCCTGCCACAGGCAGGGACACCTTCCATTAGAGCAGCTTGCTCCAAGCCCCGTCCAGCCTGGCCTCAGGGCTATTTCTCCTTCATTTCCTACCTGATTACTTCCTTTGCCCTGCCCAACAAGCCTCCTTAGCTTCTCCTCTGCAAGGTCACCAAAGGCACTGTGAGCCTTGTGCCCTGCCTCTTTTACAGACAGAAACCCCTCTGATGGGGTTTGTAGGCACACAAACAGTGAAGCCTGGAGAGAAGGTTGCTCCCTCCAGGCTCCAGGCAGGTAACACCTCTGTAAGCTCCTAAACTGCTGTTGCCCTGTGGAGCATTTCCCATTCCCTGTAGGATAATGTCGAGCACCAACCCTCTGCGGCGAGGCTGAGGCGGGAGAACTTGCTGAACACGCTCTTGGTGATGAAGTCGATGTGGCTGGTGGCAAAGCAGGAATAGTTGCCCAGGTCAGAAGCCTCCGTCTTGGCGATGTAAAGGTTTCCTGTGGTCTGAGAGACAAAACGCCTCCCGTCGGCTGGGATGAAGTTGGGAAACTCGTTCAGGAGCCATCGATAGGATAAGCCTGTGGGGAAAGGGAGCAACGTGTACAAGTGGCTGTGTTCTCTCGGGTGGGACTAAACCCCGTTTGCTGTCTTCTAGCTCAAGGTGGTGCCTGGATGGTGCTTGTTTCCCCCATGTGAGAAGCCCTGCCTCTGTGTTGCTGAATGAAACCCAAATCCACTTCCCTGGAATTCCCAAGGCAAAGCACAGTGTGCTTCACATGGCTGGCAATCCCTTTAGCTGCTGTACCTCTCCAGCAGCAGTGCTGCCAGTCCCTGCTAGGTGATGCTTACCTGGGTAGTGGGGAGGGGGGCTGCAGGCGAACATCACTCCCCATCCTTCAGTGATCTTCACAGGATCACGCTCCTCTGCAGAGAATTCCTGCAAAACTGAACATGGAAAATCAAACCTGTCCACGGGTGATGGAAACAGCCAGAGCAGTGCCTGTGTGTGACCCCCCCCTCCACAGCCTGCTCTGTGCAGTGGTTGTACAGAGGGAGATCCAAAACTGTTACTGGCTTTCTACCGCACTTCCATAGTAATGGGAAGTGCCCAGGGATGAGGTTGGGTTTCATGCATGGAAAAGCTTCTCTCCAAGCCTTGTTAATGCGAGCAGGGGGCTCAGTTTACCCCAGTCCATGTGGCTACACTTCAGTTACCTGGTGGAGACGAACTTACAGCCAAAGCGGAGGGAGGCTTCCCTGCTCACCACCGTGCCCCTGGAGTTAGATGCCACGCACTGGTAGGAGCCAGCATCCTTGGCTTTCACTGGGTTGCTTATCACGAGGTCGCCTGCAACCAGCCGGTAGCGGGAATCTGGTTCCATCTTTATCTCTGTGCCATTCATCTTCCACCTGCCGAGAGGGGTGTAAAGAGTGAGCGTGGTATAAATCATGGAATGGTTTGGGTTGGGATCTCCCCTCGGGCAGGTTAAAGCCATTCCCCTTGGCCTGTCCCTCCAGGCCCTTGTCCAAACCCTCTTGTGGTGCCTGGTGCAGGCTGTGCTTTGGTGGGATCTGGGTTAGGTTGCGCCTGTGTCCTGGGAGGGGCGGCACATCCCATGTGGATGGGGAGGCTGGCTCCCGTGCTAGTGGTTTTTCCATGGTGGCTGTGCCCCAGATCTCACCTGTAGGTCGCAGGGGGGCTGGCTCTGGCTCGGCAGGCCAGGGTGACTTTCTCTTCTGCTGAGCCTTCAGGGAAGAGGGTATGGGCTGGCTGCTCTTCAAACACCGGCCCATAGCTCCTTGTGCTGCTCTGCGCCTGGCACCACACTGCAAGGAGGGAAGAAAAGCTCAGCTCCATTTAGCTGTTTCTAAACTTGTCATTTTCAGTTCCATAGGGTGTCCCTGCCAGCGCCACAACCAGAGAAGAGCAACATGAAAATCACACTCCATATGTCAGCCCAGCCCCAGCCGGGGCTCCGGGCAGATAACGTGCATTTCCCACTGAGCATCTCACACCATCTCTGCTGTGACAGAGGGACCAGATGGGGCTGAAGAGGTGCAGATGAAGGAGATCTGACGTGTGCCTCCTGCAAACCTGTGCACAGAGACTGGAGCTGGGAGCCCCTGGATGCTCTCTGTGTCCCTGCAGTGAGGACCTGCTGGTTCCCCTCTGGCCAGTTGGGTCCTGTGAAATCCTCTCCAGGACCCTGCCTCCCTGCAGATCCTCTCCATCCCTGCTGCTTGCTGGGGTGCAAACTGGTGCTGCTGGTTACAGTTCTGTTCAACTAATATGATGAACTTGAAGCTTCCTTTGTAGTATTCAGACATGGGTTTGGTTCTGGGTATGGCTCAGGCATAGGCACAGGAGGAACATATGAACCTGCTTTCTCCTGCACTGTGTCACCTTTGGCGTGGTGATGACGTTTCACTGGAACCAGCTATTCACAGCATCTCACTGTGTGTCTCAGACATGGGACAAGTGCTGGCAGACCCCCCTTCCACGCAGGCTATATGGAAATGGGTGGGCAGATAAGGAAGAACAAAGCCTGGACATCCCTCACTGCAGAAGCAGCTGTTGGGATAATGAGAGCCAGGAAGCCTGCTCCCTCCCTGCACCCTGTGCCTTAGCAGGAATGCAGCCACCTCAAGGCAAAGAGCTTCCAGCTCGGTTTCCCTCTGCCTCTGGAGTGAGCTTAGCAAGCTCCAGGATGCTTCCATGCTTTGTATTTGAATGAATAACTGTCTTCAAACTGCCATGTCAGCCAGCAACCTGCTTTCTTCCCCACAGCACTCAGCATGCTCACCAGTTAAATTAAGTGGCTCCAGCCAGTGTGATGTTTTATGCAAGAGCAGCTTCCAGCAGGGAACGGCCAGCTCAGCACTGCTGGGCTCGGGGGAAGCAGCCCTTTACCTGTAGCTCCCGGGGTTCAGCTCATGTTCCGGCTGCTCTTGCATGTGGAGATGAGGGTGGGATGGGAGATAATTGGCTTCGTGGGCTTGGAGCAGCTGCTCCTTGTGTCTGGGCATCAGGCAATTACCGGGCCCTCGATGCCGGCAGCAGGGATGTGCTGCTGCTGCAAGGGAACCCGGTGGTGCCGCTGTCACACAGGGGACAGTGGCTGTAGCCTGTGTCTGATGCTCTGGGAGAAGGGAAGAGCAGCGTCTTCAGTGTCTCATTCCCTCCCCATCAGTGTAAGTGCCACTTCCCTTCTAGAGCAGTTCCCTTCACAAAGGAGAAGCGTGTTGTAAGCGTTGCTCGCAGCAGTGGCTGTGCTGAGCACGTCTGAAGGAAATAACTGCTGAGCAGCCAGTGAAGTAATAATGAGTTAATAGAGAGTTAATAAGAAAGGAGGGTGTTAATTGTGTTCTGGTAGGTGGTAGTGGATGGATTAAGGTTTAAATTTTGGGATTTGTAGCGTATGGGAAATAATTTCTAAATACCTGTTAGCTATTATTCTAAATATCTCATGGGATGCTCTTTCCAGATCAAGCCACATTACATTAACAGTCCCCTCTGATTCTACCCAGAGTCTGCACCCTCTTGTTACCTGCTGCTGTCCCCTTCTCTCTATCAAGGTTATGGACTAGAACTGTCAGGCATTGATTTTCTCTAATGTAATCAATGCCAGGAGTTTGGGTGAGGTTTTAGCTGCAGTTTCAAGGTGTCTGCTTGATGGTGAGGGTGAAGTGCCTGGACTTCAGTCATTAAGAGCAGCACCGGTTAAAGTCATCACTCCAGTTACAAGATGAGGCTATGGCTGGAACCAGGAACTGGGAGCAAAGCAGAGGGGTAAATCTCAGTTCCTCTGAAGTGAGCACTGTCATTCTTGATGTTACCAAAGCCTTGAGCTCTATCATTTGGGTAGTGGGGAAAAGACAAACACAAGCTAAAGATCTTTAAACCTGCAAGCCAGATCTGTAGGAAGCAGTGACCTTGCCTTATGCAGCCCTATGTCGTGTGTTAAAATCCAGCTAGAAGAGCAGGAAGGATGCTGAACACACTGCTGCGCCTCTCTAGAACAACATTGGTTACCAGGGAAGGTAAATGTTAACACCTAAATAAATAGGAATAGGTGAAAGTGGGAATTGCAAGTGGGAAAACCAGGTTGGAGATTCCACGTAGCACAAGGAGTGACTTGGGCTGCTGGCTGGGAGAGAGAAGTGCTGGATGTGACGGGACAGCGCAGTGTCTGAGCGTTCTTCTGGGGATGGGGAGCATGCTGGGAGCCTGACCTGGAAAGTCGGGGTGTGAAGAAGCTGCTTTCCCTTTGCGCTGAGCTCTGCTGGCGTGCAGGGAGCTCCGGAGCTCTGCCCACAGCCTGGAGCGGGGCACTTGCTGCTGCTGTAGGGAAGCCGCCACAGAGCCTGTGCCCCACGTCAGAGCTGCTCGTGCTCAAGCGCCGCTCTCGGAGGAGCACGGGGTTGTTTTTAAGGAGAAGCTTCTGAGCAGCGATGGGAACGGCTCTGCCTGGCCTTGGGGCTCAGGGGCTTCAGGGCTTCTATCGGAGCGGGAGGTTTCAGCTGTTCCTGACAGCCTCCTTCAGTGAAGCCTCATCTCTGAGCCCTCGGGAGCTGTACACGTGTCCATACTGCTGGGAAGGCACCCCAGGCAGGGTGGTGTGGCCAGCCCCGCTTCCAGGCTGGAGCTGACAGCCCAGAGCTGGAGGTTTTGGGTCTCCATCCACACTGGAGTGGTTCCTTGAGCCTTATCCATAGCTGGTCCCTCGCTCCTGTTCCCAGGGAGCATTTCTCTGTGTCCCAGCTGGCTCCTGAGATCCATCCCATCATCAGCCAAAGGTCGAGAGGAAACAGCCCTCATGGGCTTTGCACTGAGTCATTTTCTGTGGGCTCAGCTTGGATGAGGAGCGAGTTGCAGGAACTCAGCTGGTTAATGGGAGAACCTGACTCTGTCCTCCCGCCTCGACCAGATTTGGGTCACACCAATTGCCAAACAGGCTAATTGCATCCCAATGTAGGGCAGCTACCCCTCCCTCTGCCTCCTCAGGGACCCGGAGAACATTAAAAGGTAATTAGATATTTATAAGGACAGCCGAGCAGTCTCTGCCCGGATGATGAATTACCTTGAAGGCATTATCTGAGTCTCAGTGGTCTGAAATGAAACATCTCCCGGCTGGAAAGGGACTTTTTGGGTGCAGCCTGAGACTCCTCAGGATGCAGAAATGGTCCCTGATGAATGGGGGAATCTTTGCAGTCAGGGAGTGGACAAAAAGGCATCCTTAGAGTTGAGTCCTGCTGGCAAGAGGCCGTTCCTCCTTGCTCCAAGGCAAGGCCTGGCTGTGAGGGCCACTGCTCCTGCCAAGGCATCACCAGAGGTTCTGCATCTCTTGCACTGCACCTGAACTTGAACTGAGAAAGGGGGATGCTTGTGTCTCGATCCCTGTCCTTTTCCTTGGGTGGAACAAAGGGAAGTTGGGCAAAGCTCCGTAAACCACCGGAGAATTGGGCTTGAGCACCACAGAGCACAGAGGTGCATCCCAGATGAGCAATGACCACTGCATGCCCTGGGTGACTCCTGCTCAGCATCTCCAGCAACCCCTCTGACTTCTGCCATGGAAACCTCGGGATGGGACAGGGATGTGGGGGCTGCACTTACCCAGAAGGGTGATGGCAGTGAGGGATGTGCAGACAAATCCAGCAGCGCTTCCCATCCCACGCCTCCGGTTGGGTTAGGGCTGAGCCTCGGAGCGTGCGTGGGGACAGCGGCCCTGAGCCAGACACAGACACAGGAGTTAGAATGAGGGAATGGTTCGGGTTAAAGGGACCTGAAAGCTCCTCCAGCTCCAACCCCTGCCACAGGCAGGGACCCCTTCCATAGAGCAGCTTGCTCCAAGCCCCTGTGTCCAACCTGGCCTTGAGCACTGCCAGGGATGGGGCAGCCTCCTTTACCTGCTGCTCCTTCTGCAGCCCAGCACACGGGGGGGTTCTGGGCTCAGGCACACGCTGAACCCGGCTCAGGTGCAGTTTATCATTATCCAACACCCCCAAGTCCTCCTCAGGCTGCTCTGAGCCTCTTCTCCCCCCAGGCTGTGCCTGGTATTGCCCCGACCCAGCAGCATTCCGGTGGCTGGGCTCCAGGGTCCAGCATCCAGCTACTCATTGCCATTGGCCACAGGCCCGGGGTGAGAGTCACACGGGGGCAAACATCCAGAGGAGCACACAGGGGCTGAAGGAGCTCTTTTGCTTTGTGACAGATCTGCTTGGGAATTGTTCCTCCTCCCCCCTCCTATCCCATACCCTTCCCAGCTCCACAAATAGCGCTTCCTTCCCAGCAGTGCTTGGTGAAAGCAGAGCCAGAAGCACACAGGAATCGCTCGTTCCTGTTACTCGGGGAAACGGGCATCTTTAACTCCAACTCTTCAAGCAGGGACTGACCCTTCCTGTGTGGCATCCCCTGTTCCGGCGGGGCTTTGGAGGCCCAGCTCAGCACCATGCGCTGCACCCAGGGAAGGGGCTGCGCAGCGCTGGGTTACTTCCTGCCTCCCCTCCAAGTTTGAGGCCTGTGGACAGTTACTGAAGGAGCGCCGAGCGCTTCCTGATGCCCTGGGCACGGTCGGTGGAGCAGGGATTCCCAATCCTCTGCCTTCCCAGGAGAACCCAAACAAAAGCCACGGCGTTGGTCCCTGCGCTCTCCTGGCTGAGCCCCCCTCGGGGCCGCATCCTGCACACGCTGCAGGACCCCTGCGGGACGTCGGGATCGGGTGCTCCCCCCTCGCTTTGATTCCAAGGTGGAGATGAAGCAGAGCCCCCGTTCCCAGCACACAGCCCCCGGCTGCCAAGAGCAGGGCTGCGGGCGCAGCTTCTCCCTCTGCTCCAGCTGGTGCCGCGTTCACTCCTCTCCCTGCCCATCTGCCCCCCCAGGCAGGGATTAACTCCTTATCCTGTGGGATGCAGCCCCCTGCATATGGCTGCTTAACACACACACACCCCCCACACCCCCCCCAGTGTCCTTCTCATTAATGGCAGCCCTTGAAATGCACCTGAGCAAACAGCGATAGCCCCGTGTTTGCTTCACATCCTGCTGCTGGGGAGCCCTGGATGGGTGGGAAAGCCTCGTTGTGCCCACAGCCCAAAGGGAAGATGTTAAGAGAATCCCAGCCCGGTTTGGGATGAAGGCACCTCAAAGCATCCTGCCTGCCCTCAGCTGCTCCTTCCCTGGTTAAACCCGTGTCTGACACGGGTTCTTCACTGTGCTGCATGGCCGGGAAGGGGGGACCCGGCCACAAAGGGGGCTGAGTTGAGGTGCCGCAGGGACAGCGGGGGTGAGATGCGCTGACACGGATGCCGCTCCATCAGCTCCCTCCCGCAGCCCTGAAGTGACTCAGTCACATGAAATCACTTGGATCATGCCCCAAATGGTGTCCTGAACCCACGGCCTTGCAGCAAACACTGCCCTCATTGTTCCCCCCTGCCTGCTCCGCTCTCGTGTCTTGTGCCCCCCTCGCAAGCACTTTGGGACAAGGAGCGGCTTTTAGCCCGCTCTGTTCTGCAGGCAGCGCTGGGCCGTGGGCTCGCTCTGCACTGGTTCAGGAGCTCACTCCTCCAGGCCTCTGCAGTTGGGCTCATTCAGCCCCTGCCCAGTGCTGGGAAAGGCAGAGAGCACCGAAGCTGTTCCTGCACCCGGTGGCAGCTCAGAGTCTTGCTCCATCACTGCCAGCCCTTGCTCTGAGGCTGAGTCCTCACCCTGTGCCCAGCTGCAGCTTTGCTGCTTCTGCTTTGTTCCTCTCTGAGCAACCTCACCCCAGCTTGAGTTCCTCTATGAAAGCTTTGGGAATGTGATAGCCAGGGCGAGCTCCAGGTCCAGGGGAGAGGAACACTGATTCCCACAAGTGCTGACACTGCGTTAGTCTGCAATTGGAGTGGATGAACTGATCCTCTCGGATCCTGTTTGGTCTGTTCCTGATTGCCTTAGCACCTAAGTGCCATCATCAAATTGTGCTCCAGGCCCTGACACTGGAAGGTGACACCTGGGATGTGCTGAGACCCCAGGGGCACCTTAAAGCCATGACCCTGAGCCCTGGATCCTGCACCCAACCCTCAGCTTCTCCATAGAGTGGTTGTGTGCTTTGCAGCTCATATTTAGACCCGCTCTCCCCCTTAATTAGAAGGGGGCCCATTGGGAACTTGTTCTTTCCTCTCTTCATGGGCTATTTTGACAGTCACTCAGGAGCCTTCTGTTGTACTGAAAGGGGATCTGTCATCCCTGCTAATGGATGCTGTTATTAATACTTCCAGTAGCAAGGGAGGCCTTGGGCATGCTCGAAACCGCCTGCATTAGCCCTTTCCTCTGGAGGCCCTGGCCCTGGGAGGGATCCATTGTCATGAAAGCAGAGTTAAAGAGCGACAGAAGAGATCCTGAGCCTCTGGGAGAGGGGATGCTGCCTGGTCCAGCGCCCACAGCTCCGGGTCTGGGTGCGGAGCAGCATCCTTCGGAGGAGGTGACTCCAGCAGGACCCTGGGCATGCAGGGGCCAGAGCTGGCTTTTGGTGGGAGATGGGCTTTTACCAAGGTGACATGGCCAGAAGAGGCCAAATGTCACCATGTCCCCAGGAGGAATGGGTGTAACTCAATCTCCTGTGGTTCGATGGTGAGTGTTCGTGTAACGCTGCGGCATTCCTCAGGGAAGGATGCTGAGGGTGGGGGGTGCAGGAGTACTCTGGGTGTCTCTTAAGGATCATTGCCAAGGCTGGAAAGAATCCGCTTTTGATGGCTGCTGCGTTTTGCCTTGCAAAAGCCTTTCAAGCTGAGGTACATTTTGTCCTGCTCCAGAACAGTTTCCATGCCTGGCACATGGATCTATTGTATCTGTCCTCCCGTAGAGCTGCCTGTGCTCGGGGGAGACTGATTTAGATACGGACTCTGCATTGAGCCCTTTCTGAGCCTTTTTGGGCTCAGATGTGTTGGTGGCTCCAGGACCTAATGCACAGGAGTGCTGTGGGCCCTGCTTGCTGGCTTTGGTCCCTGCCCCAGCTGCAGCAGGGCTGTGTCCCATAGAACACACAAAATCAATGGCTTTAAAATGAAAGAAGGGGGATTGAGATGGAACCTTACAGGGGTCAGACAGGAAGAGCTTGAAGGTCCCTTCCAACCCAAACCATTCCATGATCCCATGACAGAGAGGGGAGGAGCAGAGCTGTGCCCCGGTGCACTTAGGGATGCTGGAGCAGGATGCTCAGGGCAGATGGTGCTCACGGCTGGAGCTGGATCTGTCCGGATCCATTTGTTCCTGCCCGATGGGCTGAGGCATCCTCAGGGATGCTCTGTGCACCCACAGCACAGCGAGTCCTGCCTGCGGGAGGGCATGGGGGCACCTCTAGCCCTGTGGGGAGCGTTAGAGCAGTTCCAGTCTCTCTGTCCTTGCTGCTGCTTCTGCACCTGGGCCACGCAGGTGCATGTGATGTTCAACACCCGGCTTAGGGGCAGGGGAGATGGGCTGGGGCAGAGGGTCTGAGCCCTGGCATGGGAGCAAAGCCACCAAGCAGGGAACAAGAAGCTTCCCCAGGCCCCATCAGTGCTGGTGCCTGTGCCCTGGCCCCTGCCCCAGCTGTGGGCAATGACAATCAGCCCTCATTAGTATAATTGCAGGCAGGGGTGAGCTCTGCCCTCCCAGCTCAGTGCAGAGACGGGAGCTCACGCTGTAGAGAGGTAAAGGGGGAGCAAAGGGGGTTTGTGTTTGATTTGGGGGTGTTTGAGCATCCAGAGGAGGAGGGTGGGAGCTGTGGGGTGGCAGGACCCTGTGTGGAGGTGATGGGAGCAGGGGTTTCTGTTGGGAAGGGTGCTCTGAGCCCCTTTGGGGCTCCTGTCCCTGTGTGCAGGCTCTTGGTTCCCTGTGTGATCTGCTGGAGGCCTTTGTGTCCCTATCCCTGCCTCTGGAAGCTGCTCCCTGGGATGCGCTGCGCTTTAGGGAGGAAGGCAGCAGGATGCCAGTGTGGGGGCAGTGCGCTGGGGAGCTGCTTTGCTTGCTCCTATAGAAGTGAGCTGCATTTGCTGGGCCTGAGGCTGGTCCTGGGCTTCCTGTTGAGTGGGTTTGGTGCTGCAGCCCTGCTTGTGAGCCCGGGGATGCTGCGGGGGCTGCAGTGAGTGCAAACCGGGTTGCACCCGGAGCAGGTCTGAGCCCCCACATCCACGTAATGGGATGGGGAGCGTGCTTGGTGTCCCCAACCCTGTTGTGCTGCAGGCTGGCGGAGGAGAGGCTTTGGACATCCCTTGCTTTGGGCTGTGAGCCCAGCCCCTTGGCTGCACTGCTGTGTCTTATCAGGCACTGATTGACTCAGTTGTGAGGGAGCTGGCTTGATGAGGATCCATATTTGAACTTCCGCCTCAGATCCCATCTCAGTCTCCCCTGTTNTTGCTCCTATAGAAGTGAGCTGCATTTGCTGGGCCTGAGGCTGGTCCTGGGCTTCCTGTTGAGTGGGTTTGGTGCTGCAGCCCTGCTTGTGAGCCCGGGGATGCTGCGGGGGCTGCAGTGAGTGCAAACCGGGTTGCACCCGGAGCAGGTCTGAGCCCCCACATCCACGTAATGGGATGGGGAGCGTGCTTGGTGTCCCCAACCCTGTTGTGCTGCAGGCTGGCGGAGGAGAGGCTTTGGACATCCCTTGCTTTGGGCTGTGAGCCCAGCCCCTTGGCTGCACTGCTGTGTCTTATCAGGCACTGATTGACTCAGTTGTGAGGGAGCTGGCTTGATGAGGATCCATATTTGAACTTCCGCCTCAGATCCCATCTCAGTCTCCCCTGTTCTGGCAGGTTCAAGCCATTCCCCTTGGCCTGTCCCTACAGGCCCTTGTCCCAAGCCCCTCGCCGGGTTTCCTGCAGCCCCTTCAGGCACTGGAGCTGCTCTCAGGTCTCCCTTTAAGGAGCCTTCTCTTGTCGAGGCTGCCCCAGCCCAGCTCTCTCAGCCTGGCTCCAGCCCTCTGGAACGCCACGGGCACCAGCACAGGATATTGGAGAGCAAAGGAGACCAACAGGAACAGCCAGGAGAGCTCCCAGCGGGCTCTGGCCCCGGGCAGAGGGGATGGAGGAAGCTTTGCTCTCTGAGCTGCCTGGCTGCTGGGCGCACACACGGGGCTGGCCCGGGGCCGCCAGCCCGCAGCTCCGAGCCTCTCCCTGAAGACAGTTTCAGTGCCTGAGTCGATGGCAGCTGGAAGGATGCTTGAAGCCTTTGAGAAGGTGGCCACGAGTGGCCTCAGTTCAGCACTGGGGTGTTTGAGGGGTGATAATGGGTGGTACGACTCTGTGTGTGCCTGGAATCCCTGTTAAGGGCCTGGTTAGGGATGCTGCAGTTCCAAACGTTGGGCTCTTCTTACAGATGCTCCCTGTGGCTCTCTCCAGCCTGCCTGGGAATGTGGGTTATTGCCCTGGAGCTGCACAGGAGGGGATGCTGGGACCGGCAGGAGGGATGGGAGGCAAGTCAGGGCCTGTGCACGCTGCTGTGGTCATCCCTAGAATAGAGCTCCCACCTCAAGCTTCCCATTGCAGGTTTTCCTTTCCTCTTGCAGCACAGCTCCATGCACTGAGCATGCACTGAACCCCGGGACATCCTCAGCACTGTCAGCCTCCCAAACCCACCCACTTTGTGCTATTAGTGCTGCCGTGGTGTCAGCAGCAGAGCCTCTTTGATGTGGCACTGGTATAAATAGCTCCCTACCTGCGATGGAGCCGGGCTCCAACTGCACTGGGGCAATGGGACCAAGGGTGAGTGTTGTAGCAAAGAAAACATTTTGGGCTCAAGGGAAGAGCTTTTGTGTAGTTTGAGCACGTTTGATTTCCTTGCCTTGATTTCCCTCTCGACAGCTCCACAAGCACCCAGACGTGCAGCATGAGGGATAGACAAAGTGTCTAGAAAGAGCCTGATGCATCCTTATCACAGCGGGTTTCAGTGTTTCTTCCCTTCCATCTCTGTGGTTTTGACTCTTAAACCACTCTAAGGCACCTCTCTGGCTTCTTTCTGCATCTCTGAAAGCCCCTGGTCAACGCTGGGGTTCCTGTGTGGCAGATTCATGTGGCCACACTGCAAACTGCCCTGGTGTGAGGGGATGTGTGCAGCGATGTGGTCCCGTTACTGCAGAGCCCTGGGCTTGCAGGGTTGCATTCCTGGGCATCTTTGGTTCCTCATCCCTGGAAAGCAGGGCTGATGGTGTGTGAGATTGACTCAGGAAGGAGGGAGATGTGCCTCTGGCTATAGGATAGCTACAGGCAGTGCTGTGAGGTGGAGTTCAACTTGTTCTGAGCAGGAGGGCAATGCTTTGGGCTGCTGAGCCTGGCGCTTGCCAGCTCCTGAGCTGCTTGGGGAGCTGTTGGAGTGCTCCACTGGGATGTGATGCTTTGTAGGGCACTGTGTGGGATTTCTTCATGCCCAGCACTATCCAGGGAAGCAATATCAAAAGATGAGAGTGGTAGCATGGTCATTGCACACACAGAGTGCTGCAGGAGTCCTTTGGGGGTGCTGAAGGCACTGAGGAACCTGGGAGGTGTCTGCCCCTCATTGGGTCCATGGCTTTCCATGGATTACTTGGGCTTTGGACACACGAAGCGTGCAGGTGGCCGAGCATCCAGGCTGGGCTTTAATGCACAGGAGCTCTGGGTCTGCGTGCATGGGGAAACCCCTCCCTAATGGCACCGTGGGGTTTCTGCCTTTTCAGCTCTGGTGATGGTAAACGCAGAGCAAATGACACAGGGCATTAAATTCTCTGCAGAGGGTTTGAGTGACAGGAGCCGTGGTTGCTCTGGTTGAGAGTAACTGAGCAGGTGATGGAGAGGAGCGTGAGCATCCCTGTGTCTCGTGGTGCTCCAGGGAGTGGCTGAGCATGATGGGACCCTCTTGCTTTCTGCTCTTAGTTTCAGATAGTTCTGATCTCCCTATGGGAAGTGCCGTTGTCTCTAGGAAGTTTGGGACCTGCTGCTTTCCCAATGCAGGGGTTGGTGCTGCCAAGCTGGGGGTTGTGCTCGAGACCAAACAACCGGCGGGGGTTCATCTGTGGATGCAAACCTCCTCCTAAGTCTTGTGCAAGAGCCTGTGCCTGGGTTTTGTACCCTTGGAGATGGCCTGGGAGGAGCAGGAGCTGTTCTTGGGGTGAGGCAGAAGCCTTGGGCTGGGGTTGCTCCCAGCTCTGGGATTTGGGGCTGCTACTTCCCACCCTCAAAGCAACTGGTGTCTGCTCCCAGCACCAATCCCTTCTGAGTGCTCCCTGCTCCAGCCAGGAGAATCCTGCTGAGCTCTGCGAGCGCTGGGGGGGGGCCTGGCTCGGTGTGGGTGGGATGCAGAGGGATGAAGGGAGCTCGGGAAGTTTCAGGATGTGGGACTGCACCAAGCCCGGGAAGAGCGGAGCCCCGGACTCCCGCTGCCGCCCATCCCAACGCCGAGGCCTGGGATGGGCGGGTGCTTGGCTGCGGCTTTGCACTGAGCCCCAGAGCCTCCCTGCAAACCCCAACCAGCCTCAGGCACGGAATCACCCCCGGTGAGCCCGGAGCAGCCCCATCTCCCACCCCTCACCCGGGATCTGCCCTCGCAGTGGGGTGGAAAGGGAGGGCACTCGGGGTACCACAGTGTTCCTCCCGCAGAGGAAGCTCTGGGGCTGCTCTGGGCTCTGCCCCCTGCCCCGATGTTGGAGATGCCGAAGTAGTTTTGTGCATTGAAAGCTCTATGAGGGTTCCCCCCCCAAGGCGCCACATTCGAGATGCCCAACACCCCCCAAAGCAGGCTCTCCAAGTGCTTCCAGCCAGAAAGCACCAGGAAAAGCCTGGCAGTGATAAATAACACGGATTTTCCAGACTTATTCCATAAGAGACGTTCCTGCTGCCACAAGTGACACAGCGCGGCCCCCCCCCCCCCT